>VZRZ01005364.1:268195-298706 GCA_013398175.1 Climacteris rufus
AAAACCAAAAAACAACGACAAATAAGGGCAAATAAAATATAATATAATATAATATAATATAATATAATATAATATAATATAATATAATATAATTACTTTGACACTTTTACATTTTTGGCTTTTTCATCCACTTTATACATTTTTCTTTCTTTTCTACCTTCCACTGGTAACTTTTTCTCCTTTGCTTGCTGATGTTTTCTGTCATTTACAATACATTTTGCTGATGCTATTGTCCGTTCTGTTCTTCACAACCTGATTTAGCACTCTGTATCTAGCCTCACTAAGACAGAATACAGCTGCAAACTCCACTCAGCGCCCCTTTCCTTTCTAATTCATTCAGAATAGTTTATTACATCCTTACTCCCTCCCTGTCTCCTTCCTTCCACATTTCATCATATCTTCCCTCCTACTTTTTTGCTTCCTCCCATTTCCCTTTCTTTCAACATAATGGATTCTTTCACTTTAATCTCTGCTTTTTTCTTTTTGTGACTACCCATCTTATTGAAATACCAACTGAGAAGACCTGGAAAGAATGACAAACCTTGATGGAAGCAGCGTGCTAAAATACACATACACATATAAATATGTATATGTGTATATGTATGTATGTATGTATGTATGTGTGTATCAGACAATGCAAGATGGATTGAGTCTCTACATTTTCTCTGTATGTCTGTGCAGAACAATTTAATTCTTTGGATTACTGTTGTTGCGGTATTGATCTCTCATAGAAATTCAGAAGAGAAGAGTACCTGCACTAGTTAGTTACGTTTGTTAGTTATATAGCTCAAGAATGGAGTATCCTCAAGGAAATGTAATGCTGAAGAATCAAAATTCTCTGATAGTCAGTAACTACATTTGTTCAACATTTTCATGATTCTGCCAAGGAGTTCTTTTATCTTGTACTATGCTATTACCAAATTGCTTCCATTCATATGAGGCAAAAGCTTTTAACTGTTTGACAAGACAACTTTTTAGGAAAGTCATTAAGGTAAGAGACCTCTGCAGGGTTAAAAGTCATTCAGATTATACAAAAAAACCCCTCCTGTGTATGTGTACTATGTTTTTTTCTTCTCTACTCTCTCTCTTCCCTTTCTTTTCCTCCCTCCATTTCTTTCCTGAGAGAGTATGGAATGGGGGATGAGTGGAGGGATGGTGGGAGATGTTCCTTCAACTAAACTCGATACAATGCAGCAAACCAACACATTGCCACAAGTAATGTATGCCTCTATCAGTGTGCATAGCAGTTCCACTCATGAGGTTATAAAACTCTGAAAATGGAAATGTTGCCTGAGGACAATTTTGCATTCTGAGCTCAAAAGTAATCTCAGAGACAGTGGATATTAAAAAGACAACATATGCCACGGCTAGGTAGTGGGTTTAAAATGCTGCACAAAGCCCACCGGGTTGACTGGAACCAGCACCCTCCGGCGCTGCCCCCAGCTCCCATTCGCAGGAGTGCGGCGGCAGTAAGTGCAGGGCGCTGGGGCTGCGTTCTCCCACCCCGTGGTGTAAGCACGACAGAGACAAAGAGATGGTACGGAGGGGCCTCTCCAGTACGGCAGTCCAGGTTTATCGTGAACTCGTACAGGAGGAAAAAAGGCGCGCATCGGAACTTGCACAGCACTTTTAAAATCCAGGACGCAGAGGCAAAATGCTGACTCAAGCCAATCACTGAGAGGACGGGCGGGACACGGCTTGACTGACAAGTCGCCCGCCCAATGCGACCGCTGTCTGCAGGTATGTCACTCTGGGGCCGGCTGGCCCCGGCTGTGCATGGGAACAATCCTGGCCAGAGCCGAGGGACAGGCATTCCAGGTGTCCCCACCGAGGACAGCAACCTGGGCTCTGTTTCAGCAGGGGCAGCCCCAGCGGGACTGCCTCCGTGCAGGGCGGCACAGCCCAGATCCGGGGCTGCCCTGCAGGACCTTGCTGTCTCAGCGAACCGCAACAAACATACTACTTCTTCCTTTGGAAAAAGACAAACAGAAGTAGAAGGCATAAAGTCACTGGGCAACCCATCTGAAAGAAATAGATAGTTTATAAAGCTGAACACAATGCTTGAAGACAGAAAGAACAATGCTTCTGCTGCTATCTTACTGATTTCTTTGTGTTGCGATAGACGCCAACAGCATTTGTAAGAGTTGTGTTTTGAGCTGTTAAAAAAAATGAAAAAAGAAAAAATAGAGAAATGAAAAGACCTTTTCTCATCCTCTTTTTCATCTACAAAGAGGTGAAAAAACAGACCACAGTTATAACGGATAATGTTCTCTTCTTCCCCTTATTCTGGGCCTAAGTATTACACGTTTATATAACCTGAAGTTCTCCAAACCTACTCTGTAGAGAAGGGACCATACATTCTTGTTAAATTTTCCAGCTTAAAAGAAATTTTAATTTCCAAGACAGTCAGAGAACTGTTTGCTAAAGATTACCTTTCTAGATTGTGGCTTGCTGAACAGGACTGTTTTTCTAGATTATAAACTATTTGAGTTAGTGTTCAAATAGCCACAGTGAGAATGACAGGTAGCAATAAAAGCAACCTTGTCACAGATTTACTGACAAGAACTGCCCATATTATCTGTTTTATTGGACTTATACTGAATGTGATATAAAAAATAATATGTAATATAAAAATTAATATGCTTTATATCTTTAAGATTTAGCAAAGAAACAGAAATGCACATTTACTTCATACAACATTATGCGAGATACAGATTAATCTATCTGTACCGAGACAGGTACAGATGTGCAATCAATTTTAGCATGTGCCATCTTTTCCAGTGGCTACCTCTATAAGTTTGATTTCTCTCATGTCAGTACTCTGTAACACTGAAACTACCTATAATATGGCAATTTTAAAGGCACTTCGTCCAGTTATGCTAATGCAAGAGTTGCTACCAAATTCAGTACTGGCATAAGTCTGTTGTATCTAACAGAAACATGACTGACCTCATAGCTGAATGTGCCTACAAGCATTCAAACAGCAGGAACAAGCAAATCTGACAAAATGTGGCACAGCGTAGGTGCTCAAGAGTGCTTAAACATCAGTCCTTTTTAAATGTCTGCCAAGGTTCTTGCTACAGAACGTAAGTTACAGCTTACTGGCTTCATAACAGACTGGTTTCATTTTGCCATATTCTACAAGAGTTTCTAGCTCTCTGTTGCTTCTTATGGGAGCTCTGTTGCAACTTATGGGAGCTCAGAACTGAGGCACCAATACAAGGCTGAATAATTGTGCTTTTAGTTTAGCTAGTTTTCATTAGGGCTGCAGCTTGGACCTATGTGACATCTCCTGACATCTCAAGTTCACCTATGATAGCTGTGAAAACAGGTGACCACAATAACTGGTACAAAGGCTTGAAGCAGGCTAAGTAACAAGGCATGGGAATGGTTGTGCACATAATTTTAAATAAAAAAGAACTATGGTGTGTGATACTGATACACAATTATAATCAGCTTATTCGAGGATTGATAGCATTCATCATGTTGTTAGTATTGTAAATTTGTACTGTCGTAGATAGGATTCACACAGCTTTGGGCCTTGTACCCTCACCTATTGTTTTCCTTATGTTATGATAAATTTTCAGCAACTCTTGTTTAAAACTGTCAATTTGTTGGGTATAAAGAAAATCTCTTGACATTACCAGGACTAATTACGTTGTCCTTGCCAAAGGCATAGTTGAATAATTGCATGTGATTATTGCACAGCTACAGTGCTTTTCATGTCAGTAGCAATGCAATGAAGATTGATTCCCTTTAATTAATCATTCAAAAATAGCCCCTCATATAATTCCTGAAATAGGAACAAAGATGTTCCTACATCTTTCTTCCAAAAGCCTCTTGGATGCAATTGGTTCCCTGATGAGAGAGCATTGCAGTGCACATGTGTGTCCTAGATAGGAGGACCCGCTTTGTAATCATTTGGTGACCCAAGTCTCCTATTTTTCTTCTTGTTCTTGAACATGTATTGTAATTCTAATAACTACAAGGACAAGAACGTAGCAGAAAAACTTAACATATATTACTTGAACTCCAGGCATTTAATTTGAAACAGTGTTGCCAATTACAAAATTGTTTTTATTTATCTGCAACTTCCTTGTCTTTAAAATCAAATGTTCTACAAGATCATGCAGTATTTAATGGCAGTATTCATTATTTCAAGAATTTCTTCATAAAATATTTAGAAGGAAGTGGGTTACATGCTGCTGTAATTGTTGGTCTCCTACAATGTCTATATTAGTGACAGAAGTTAACAAGCTGTATTTTTTATTTTATCTAACTTAATTTTTTTAGTCTATAGCATTCCTTTATAAGAAAACTGATTCTTCATTTAATTTGCTTTCTATGTGGATATTAAAATCTCAGATGTGGTATCTTTTAAATCGATTGATTCTTTATTTATTTTCAAAAAATAACTTTATAGGAGTTCTTTTGCTATTGTAAAGTTATTTCAGAGACTGTATCACCTAAAGTAAAATTTGTAAAATGCAGAGGTAACAAACATGTAGATTTAGAAGTGTAATTTGTATCTATTTAGAACTGAAATTTTAAATAATATTAATAAATCTCAATGTTAAATAAACAATGAATGTATTTTTATTGGATTAGAAGACATTTGTTATTATGATTAATAAAAATGGGAAGAAATAGACTGATAAATAGACCTATACATGCAGATACATGAATTGTAATTGTTCTAACACATTTTGTAACTCACAATCTGAAAAAAATATCACTTTCACCACATTATAGTATTAGAAGCCTGTTTGCATCAAAACCTATGAATGGATTGTTTACATGGTTCTTCTGTGTTTATCCACAACTAAAATAGAATACAAAAGTTAAGCTGGTATAAAACTACAAGACATGCACAGAAGTTGTTATGCACCTAAAATATTTAACCCAAATTTTTTTTTACTGTTTTATTTTGCTGCCTATGTGTTTTGGATAGTATTCAGCACATTGCCTGCAAGTATGCTCAATGACAATGCCTCCTGGAGGCAGCATATGGGTATAAGAAGGAAGGTGGGTTGTGTGTTTCTAAGTTTTCTGTCATTTGATTAGAGGGATTTGCTGGGATAAGGATCTAAGTCTTGGTCAAATAACTCAGATTCTAAAAGAAATTGCTTATGGAAGAATAGAGTGAAGTGAGATTTAAAATTGCCCCATTGCCAAATACAGTCTTTATACCCATATAGTCATGAACATGTCTCAAATCTGCAATTGAAAATACAAAATAAAAATTTTCTCTGTCCTGGGGGAGGTCCCTAATAGACTCGGTGAATTTAGCAGGCCAAGAACAAATGGTTGTGCTTCTGTGTACGTTCCTCTCTCAGTCACTGTCAGTTAGGAAACGGTTCAGCCAAGGGAGATTTTCAGTATAATGAAATGTAAGTGCAGAGGAGTTCGGAGACTGGGAGGAAACACCCATTGCTTGACTTGTGCTCAGGATCCCACAAGTCCACACTTGAGCACAGAGCCGTGAAGACACCATTCAGAAGGGGTGCTTTTCTAATACCTCCACTCTCTGTAACGAAGGTTAGATATACCTCCTCTTTAAACTGAAAAAAAGACAAGAGTTTATGCTTTTAGGAACAGTAAGGAGAAAAATTAAACAGTAATAGAAAGTGTTAAATATTTTATTAGACACAAGTGTTTGGACATTTTTCATGTCATTCCAGAAAGAAAAATAAAGTTTTACCACTGTATTTTCTAGCTTACCAGACTGTCTCTCTAAGGAACCTATTTAGTTGAAGGAGACACAAAAAAGTGGTAACAGTGACTGTAGATGTTATTAATTCCTCTGGGGTATAAGAAGTGGAACCACTGATTCATTCCTGTAAAGGCTGGATTCTCTTTATGCTAGTTGCACCTTCATTCTTGAATCTTTATATGTTCAAAGTCTAAAAAAACCTATGACCTGGAATTTCTCCTGTAAATTTGGAACAGACAAAGAAAATCACAGTTGGAATTCTGCTAACACTAAAAAAAAGATAAATTTAAACCAGGGCAGGAAATAAACATTGTATGTAAGGACTTGAGACATCACCAGAATGCAAGAGCATATTTTGTACTAGAAGATTTTATACTGCCTGCAAAATCATCATTTAGAATAGGTCCTTGGGTTGACTAAAAGATCTGCAATAATTAATATCAAATGCTCTCATTTTATGAAGTTTTTTAAGAACTACATATTTTCAACTGGATTTCCTGGCAAATAGTGCCTGTGAACACCTGAATTGGTGATTAGGTTGAAATAAAAACTTTCTTGTTTTTTTTCAGCTTGTTGCACAAAGCACTGTCATGGTACAAGATCCCAGTTTTTGTTCCTGCTTGCCAAATGGAGGCTTGAAGTAAAATGAAAGCACAAGCAGTTCCATTTAATTAGGTAGATATATTTTTGATGGAAAAGAATGAACCTCCCTACAGCTGCTGTGTTTCTTTCAGCAGCATGCTGTCAAGACTAACAAGGCAATAGTCTCAATATAGCGAACTCAGATCATACATATATGAGTTGATACAAGTTTCTCTACAAATATTTATTTGTGTACAAAGCTCCAAACTGTATTTTTCTTGTTCCTGATTACCAGGATTGGTATTCATTTTTCATAAGCTTTGTTACAAAATATTTACACATGTGTAAGTCAAAGCATTGTAGTAAAACTTGCACCTGTGGTTGTAAAATGAAAAACAGCAGATGAAGCTATACAATAACAGTTCTCCATGCTTTGCATGTTGTTTACATTGGGAGCATGTATCCCCATTATGTTATTGCAGTCTCAATTACCATAGAATGTGAGTATTTCCTGATCCCTCTTATAGCTAGTCTCATCACTAGTGTGAGAAAGGTCAAGTGCCATTTTCCATATTGTACAGCTGTGGACCCATTGCTCAAAATGTGACTTGGTTTGGGTCACCTAGAAAAGCTACTGCAGTTCAGGACTTTGTGCACTTGTAACCCAGGTCCTGAGTTATGGTGAGTTCATTCTACATTGCCTCTGCTGCTCCTTCCTCTGCAGGGGGAAGACTTCTCACTCTCCCCCTGCTACAGCATGGGGTCTCTTCAATGGGAGAGAGCCCTCTACTAACTTCGGCAGCATGGATCCTTCCCATCAGCCACATTTCTTTATTAACTGCTCCAACATGGATCCCTTCCATGGAGTGCAGTCCTTCAGGAACAGGCTATTACAATGTGGAACCACCGTGGGTTCACAAGTACAGTGTGGACTCTCATTTCCACAGATCCACAGATCCTGCCGGGACCCGGCTCCAATGTGTGCTTCCCATGGGATCACAGCTTCCTTTGGGCATTTACCAGCTCCAGCATGGGGTCCTCCAGTGGCGTCAGTGGATCTCTGTTCTACTGTGGACCTCTGTGGACTGTGGCACAGCTGCTTCACCATGTTCATCAACATGCACTGCAGAGGAATCTCTGCTCCAGCACCAGGAACACATTCTCCCCTTCCTTTTTCAAGGATGTTGGTATCTACAGAGTTGTTTCTCTTACATTATCTCACTACTCTCTTCTCTATACACAATTTGCTTCTTTCCAATGACTTAATTTCGTTATATCCGCTATCCAGCAGGTGTTGCCACCACCACTGATGGGCTCAGCCTAGGCCAGTGGTGGGTCTGTCTTGGAGCCAGTTAGCACTGGTTCTGTCAGACATGTGGGAAACTTCTAGTAACTTTTCACAAAAGCCATCCCTGTAGCCCTTCTGGTACTGAAACCTTGCCATAAAAATCACAGAATTACAGAATCACAGAGTCAATTAGGTAGAATAGACCTCTGAGATCATTGAGTCCAGCCTATGACCAACCACCACCTTCTCAGCCAGACCATGGACTGACACTGAGTGCCACATCCAGTCTCAAACACCTCCAGGGACACTTACACCACCACCTTCGTGGGCAGCCCATTCCTATGCTTAACCACCCCTTCCATGAAATAACTCCTCCTAATGCCCACTCTAAACCTCCTCTGGTGCAGCTTGACACTAAGTCTTGTCACTTGTTTTTTGGGAGACTGATTCCCAACTGGCTGCAGCGTCCTTTCAGAGAGTTGTACAGAGGTAAGGTCTCCCCTAAGTCTCCTTTTCTTCAGGGTAAATAACCCCAGTTCCCTCAGCTGCTCCTTGTAGGATATGTATTCCAGAACCTTTGCCAGCATGTACTCCTTGTCCTTCTCTGGACCCACTCCAGCACCTCAGTGTCCTTCCTGAACTGAAGGGCCCAAACCTGAACACAGAACTCGAGGTGTGGCCTCAACAGTGCTGAGTACAGGGGAAGAATCACTTCCCCGGTCCTGATGGCCACACTATTGCTGATACAGGCCAGGATGCCATTGGCCTTCTGGGCCACCTGGGCAGAACTGGCTCATGTTCAGCCACTGTTGACCAGCAATCACAGGTCCTTTTCCACTGCACCGATTTTTGGCCACCTTGACCCCATCCTGTACTGCTGCATTGGGTTGTTCTGATTGAAGTGTAGGACCTGATATTTGGCCTTGTTCAACCTCATATTTCTGGTCTCAGCCCATTGATCCACCTTATCCAGGGCTCTCTGCAGAGCCCTCCTACACTCCAGCAGATCAGCACTCTCACCCAACACATTGTCATCTGCAAATCTGCTAATAGTAGACTTGACCCCCTTATCCAGATCGTCAATAAAAATATTAAGGACTGGGCCCAATACTGATCCCTGGGGGACACCACTGGTGACCAAACACCAACTCGATGATCCAATACATTTGAAAAACTAGAATTCCTTTGGCATGAGTGTCCGTCTTCTCCAGTTGGCTAGAAAAGGTCCTATGCTTTCTCTTCCTGGTCTCACAGACTTTGGAGGTTTTCTCTTGTCAGTGGCCCAATTTACACAGAACAGGCAGAGAGTGTCTCTAACCATGTTCTTCTGCTCCACACGGACAGCAAAATCTCCTGGCCAGGGGAAATGGCTGAAATGGAAGTGGGATGCACCCCACTTATCCCTTAATAATGCTTTAATGAGCTAGGTACCTCTTTACTATATGGATGTTGTGCTATAGTGAGTGCTACTGAGGTTCTGAGTGCACTGAGCTTTTCCAGAGGTTAAACATCTCTCCATTTTATCACCAGATGATAATATAGACTAACAGAAGATGAAGATTTATTTTTTAATATTAGGGTGATTTTCTACGTGGTTATTTGCATGAGACATCCAAGAAAATGTTGGGGAAAATAAAAAAAAAATAAGTAGTGGATTAACATGTAAAACACAGATTTTCTTATTCACTTCTTTGGATAAAGATAATTTTTTGCTAGGATATATTTTAGATGTCAAAGCAGGTGCACTAGAGTGGAAGAAAAAGGGGTTTAAAAAGCTGACTATGTTTTCTCTGATCAATCTTGTATCTGCTTGTAATAAGAGAATGACAGAACACAAAATTCTTCCACATTGTCCATTAAAGGGAACTTGGCAGCTGTTGCTGAAAGGTATTTTGGAGCCAATTAAATCAACATTTTCTTTTAAAAAAGAGTAATTTATGTGTCAGATAATGACAAAAATCTTTTGACCCTATATTTAAAACTGTATGCCAAGTTCTGAATATGACATACCTAATAGCTTTTGTTACTGGACTTGGAATGACTCCCAAGAAAGGTCGGTTTCTGACCTTGCCACAGTACTGTGTCCACTGACTTCAATAAAATTATTCCTGGTTTACACTGACAAGTGAGGTCAGAATCAAGACACTTTTAAGTGAAAAATGTTCTATAAGAAATACTGTAAAAAACAGTTTTCTTAGTAATAGGTTTGAAAATACTCTAAGGTATTGTCAGTTGTACCTGAAGTCAGTTTCTGTGAATGATTTGGGAATCATCAAATCAAATGCTCATTATCATAATCCACATGTGGTGTCTAAGACATTACAGGTGTAAATCTGCAAACCTAGCTTTGTAAATAGTTTGTTGCCTCAACTAAGTTAGCTGCATTGAGCTTTGGCTTTGGAGATCGGGACCAGAGGTGCAATATATGGCATTTAACAGAATGTGATTGAAGAGTGTTCAAACTCATTTCAAGGAGAGCAGACACACCTAGGAGAGACAAAGCAGACTATTCAAAGATTTTAGCTCAGACAGGGGTGCAAGAATCCTAAATTACCTCTGCACGATATCTGCTGCTAATTTCTTGGCATGAGTTGTTAGCTCAGGTGACATACAATGCTGAAGACACTCTGATGCTGCCAATCCATGGGCACCCAGAAAACTAGCAGTGAAGCTAAAATGCAGTCATTCTTACATAAGCATATATTCTCTTTTTGAAGAACAGACTAGAACAGAAAAAAAATTAATTATTAGGCTCAGATTTTGCAGTGATACAGCTCAGAACAGAATGTAGTGGCTCTCACTATTGACTTTCCAGTATTCTGATTAGGTACTATTAAAATATTTACGATAGGAACTCATGTCACAAAACCTGCATTGTCAAGAAGAACTTAGTCACAACATCACAAGTCTGCATGTCACACTCCACCTAACAAGTGATTTTCACCACATGAATCCTCACATTATTCTGCTGAACAAAAGTCATTTACAGATGAGCATTACTTCCGTATTGAGAAAGAAAAGAATCAGAGACTTGGTAAAATCAAAATATTCAGAGTAGATGAAAAAAATTATATAAAATATGGAAAACAAAATCACTGCAGCAGCTGTAGTACTGTCTTGCAAGATGACTACAAAATGAAAATAAACTGAACATGAGAAAATCTTATACAAGAGAAATAAATCTTTCATGTGTATTCAACAGAGCACTGTTTTCCACTGTTTAAAAGGAAAACATATATAATAGTAATTCTTCCATGGATAATCTGTCATCTAACTATTAAAACCTTAAAATATAATTAAAGATGAAGAAATATTACTTTCTGCCGCATGGTTAAAGTTGCACCATTTCTGGCAAAGGGTATAATCACAAAATTCCCTATTTCATTACCAACTGTATTTATCCAACAATTTAGAATTAGAATTCAGCATTGCATATTGGTTTCCTATTAATATCTATGCTCTAGTAAAGTGACAATCTTTCAAAAATCTACCAGCAGAGAACTTTATAATATATCACATGGTTTAAATTTATTTTATTTAATGCCAGAAAGAATTTGCTTTTCATATCTCAGCCTGTTATAAAGTTGCTGTAAATGATTTAGCTTAGCTTTTAGATTTCAGACTAATTTCATTTCAATTTGATCTCAATCTTATAAAATTCTTAGGTTTTGTTCAATAACACTGACATTTATATGTGGAACAACATCCAAAATGTGGGATGTTAAAATTAATAAACTTAGTAAAGATGTAAAATAAACTATATGATGCATGATAAAATCACAATAAAATGTAACACAACAACAAATTGTAAATGAAACTTAACTGTTTAGCATATACTTGTAGTTGATATCCTGCTGGAATGAGAACCTTATCATGATATTATATGATACATATTTTCATGGTAGAACATTTTCAAGATATGCCAGAGCTTCAAAACAAAGTTCAAGACACTTTCAAATACCCTATTGTTCACGAGCCAAAAGTGAATGAGTTTTCTCTACTACAAACCTGAAAAGTACAGTCCTAGAAAACAAAACAAAACAAATTAATTATTAAATAAAACCCCAAACCAACAAATATTAAGTGCATTTTAATTTGTTGCCCAGAAAAGAATTTTGTTGCACATTTGTAATGGTTATAAATCTGTGTTTTATTTTGGTTTCAAGAAGAAACTTCTTGTCAAGCCCATTAGCTAGATAAGCTTCCGTTTAAATACAGTGCGCTTCAGTGGAATACTTACCTCAAATTCCTATCAGTGTCTTCTGAACAACTACATTTCAAAACAGTAAACCATCTAAGACACCAACGATTTCTGTAACCTGGTGACAAGCTGGCTTCAAAATTATGTCAGCCAATGTTAAAAGTGAGTAGTTTATAACGACTTTAGGCTAAATCTTGAGATAAAGAGGAACACATTTTTTTTCTTCCTCGATCATTAGCATTCAATGTTAGGTGTTGTCCTCTGAGAATACTATATTTTTTTTAACATGCTCTAACATCTAACCAAAGATGTTTAATTTTCCACTAGCTAAAGGAATATTTACATATGCTGAACCCCTACTTCTGTTTTTAAATTTGCATAAGTGACATTTAGACAAAGCAAATGTTTAAGGAATAGGCATCTCTTCAGCAGTAAATTGTCAACTTCAAATTCTGCTCTGAAATACAGTCAGAGTTATTCTCAGTGTCTGTGCATTTTACAGGAGACACAGACCTGGCTCTATCTGTTCGTAAAAGTTGCTTTTGCAGTGATGCAATTCATTTCCCAGTGCAGTTTTTTCTTGCTTTTATCAGTATGAGAAAAATCTATGCTGAATGCATTGGTTTTTTTCCTGATATACCATTTCAGTGTAAAATAGTTAGATGGTGTATTTTACTAAACATACAATAATTATAAGAAAGATCATGTGAGAGCTAAGACTGCAAGATTCCACAGCTTTCTTTCAATGAACAAGTTTTTTCTGTCATAATTGCTTAACCAATCCCAACATGGCTTTTTCTGACTGTATCAGTTCCAGAATAGTAAAAAAAAAACCAAAAAAACCAAAAAAAACCAACTAACTGTGACCTTTAAGACCCCAAATACTTCATGTCTTCACATCTCTCTTTTATGCAAGTTTTCCCAAATACTGGAATCTTCAGGGATTGCCTGGTACAGCCCCATACGTAATAGCAGATGAGACAGCAGGACTGGTTTGCTGTGTCTAAGACAACATATTATTAACACCCATGCAACATTTTGAGTTTATACAGGGGCAAACATCAACATATTATATGTAAGTCTGTCAATAGAAGAGAGTTGTTATTGAATTTATATGAGTCTATGGCTTAAACATCTATTTTCTTAATTATGCCTGATCACACTGTGGTTTTTGCATAACTACATAGTATATTTCCGTATCCTAGAATTCTGAAAGAGGAAGGTGAGTATGTCTGTCCTGGAATATTTTCATTGCAAGGGCAGAGGTTTTTTTCACTTTTAAATGTCACCTACCGACCTCACAGTAAACCCCTCTTATTTCACATCTACCTGGCATGCAGATTGGGACTGAGTCCTCCCCATTAAATCAGAAGCTGTACTTTGTCACCTTTCATGACACAATGTGGTTTCACACATGCAAGCTTGAGGGACTCATCATCATAGCACAATAGAGGTATTAAAGTCGCATATGTGGAAATAGTTAATGCAATATAAAAATGCTATCTTTCTGCTGCCATACTCATTGCTACATGTAAATTTAAAAAAAAAGAAATGAAAAGCTTGACCAGATTGATGCTTACAGCCCTTTTTATTAGGAGTAGAGGGTATTACAACATCCTTATATGACCCAGAACTTCATTCTCCATAGTTGATAGTGCTTACCAATCCCCTGAACAGGCACTAAGGCCTCACTACAGAGTTTCTGCACCTCCTTCTCTGCTGTTACTGGGCACTGTGGGGTAGCCAGTGCAAAGATTTTTTCATTGCTTATTCTCCCCTCCTCTGCTTGGCAAAATATTTTCAGCTTGGGAAATTTCTATTTAATGTAGTTTAATGCCTATTTCCCCAAATTTCTAATAACTTATTCAAGTCCTGAGGAAAAATACCAGAATGAGTAAATTAACACTTAACTGGGGGAAGCTAGTGGGAAAGGGGGAAGAAAACTGCTAAATCAAGACACTCTCCATGTCCCCATCCTGGTTCCACTAGCTGGGCAAGGGGAAGCCATGCAGCCTGGGGTCCAAGCGCGTAATGGTTCCTCCGTGCATTCCTGTGCATACACGTCTCTTGTGGCTACACCTTCCTTTTTTACTGGTTTTCCTCTGCTCCAGCATGAACCGTGTGCAGCTGCAAGCTCCTCCAGGGAGTGTCCTTGTCCTGGTGTATGATCTCTTAATGGCCACAGTCCCTCACAGGGGCCCCTTCCCTTTGACATCGAGGTCCTCTTCCCAGAAGTCCCCAGCCACCTTTCCAGCAGCTTCCTCCCCAGCATGTGTCCAGCCACAGGTCTCCAAGAGGGCCTCCCTCCCCGTGTTTCCTCTCCTCACAACTGTAGATGTCCATTAAAGACACCTGAGCCTGGACACCAGCACTGTGACTGCAGGGAGAAAGAGAGCGCTTGTGGTTGTTCCAGAACTTCCCACCCCCACCCTGCTGCCCCACCAGGCACATCTGCCAGCACACCTCTCACCTACCACTCCTTCAGCCATAAAATCTCATTCTGAAATTCTGAGGATTTCAGACACGGGAGGGAATGAAATCTATTTGACCTGAAGGTAAAGGTAGTGGTAACAAGCTTTCCCTTCTCCTTCTGGAGGCAGGAACAAGGTGCATAGATGCAAGGTTAAGACTCGCCTCACTGACATCTCCCTGAGTTGAAGCCAGACCACAAAAGGTGCAGAGGTGTGTGCAAGTGCTGGTTTGTTCACCAAAGCAGCTGCACGGGGTGGGCTGTTTCCCCAGGGATGGGATGCCATCAAGCTCCAGATGAGGGTCTGCAACAGATTTCCAGTGAAAACCTGGTCCAGACCTGTGTCCTCATGGTCACAGGTCTCTCATCTCAGGGCTGGTTTTCCTTTTCTACATGAAGGATTTACGTTACATTCTCAGGCTTCTTCTTGTCCTGTAATTGTCTGAATGAAAACTTGAAGTTCTCACAGTTTAACTGTCCTCATGCACAGAAGCCAGCTGCACTGCATTCCTGTGTCTGCTTATAGCTACCCTGCTCATGCTAGGCATTATTCAAAATATTTTAAAATTGTGCTATATTTTAAGGCACTTAATTGTTATTAGTTTTACTGCTCCTTTTTTTTTCTATGCCTTGTCGCCTAAGTATGAAAAGAGTGCTGTGTATCATCTAGACTATTCTCATTAAAACTACTTTTTCTTAATGACTAATTAAATTGTAGCTATAAAGGTACCATCTGCAACAGGTCAGTGAAATCCTCTGTCAATAACACTAAGAACAGCATAAGCACCTATGCTTTTGCTTCCATGCTGTATCTACACCATGAAATGTTCAATTAAGCTTTGTCCCTGCAAAAATTACTTTTCTCATTTCAGCAGTGTGACACTTTTACTATTTTGGAGCAATTTCATAATGGATATGCAGAACTAACTACAGAGGGTTGAATATAGCAAAAATACTGGTTTAAATATTTTACACAAACAGTTTTTTAATCGTACTAATTATCAAGAGATTTTGTTCATATCAGCATCTCTTTTCATATTATGCCAAGTAATTAATGTGTTAACAAGTGTGCTCACTTTAACTGTGTACTAATTATTGTTTCTGACTCATTCTTTTCCTGTTTTCAAAAGTTTCAGGCATCCAATCAGAATACAGAAACCACACTTAAACACTCAGGTAATTAACCACAGATCATAAATAAACTGAAGTTGAAAATGCCTAAATAATCTATTGATATAAAGTACTCCATCCAAACTAATCATCTCATCATTGTAAATAAGGCAAACATAAAAAAAATCAGGCCTGTGTCACAACAAATTTGAGTAAGGCAAAGGACTACATTTTTCAGTTCATTTATATGTGAAGAATGATGTGCCAGTTATAATGAAAACCTCATCAGAAAATGTTAGTTTTTTCAAGGCTTTGACTTCAGAAAAATACATAGAATAAAGACTAGCCACAGACCAGCCCTACAGAAAGAGATCTGGGGTTTGGGGTGGATGGTACTGAGTCAGCAGTGCCCTGGCAGCCAGGAGGGTGACTCGTGCCCTGGGGGGGCCATCAGGCCAGCCAGGCAAGGCAGGGGATTGTCCTGCTCTGCTCTGCACTGGGGCAGCCTCACCTCCAGTGCTGGGGGCAGTTTTGGACATCACAATATAAGGACATGAAGCTATTGTCTTGTACTCAGAGGAACAACCAAGATGGTAGAATGCGGCGTTGCGTCCCGCTCAGCCCTGCCTCGGGATAGCTCGATGGAACCTCAGGGCTGGGAGCGCCGCTTATTCAGAGGGTCTGGAGCGATCCGATCTCAGCCAGGATCGAGCCCTCGCACGGGAACCAGTGGCCCAGAATGTGGGCTCGCCAGAACCTCTCATGCAGCAAGCAGATATCCCAATGGTGCTGCCCCAGGCTGGATAGCCTGCCTTCGGTAGGTGCAGATAGGAGCTCGCTGAGTGCACGGCGGTCCGGAGCACGAAGAAAAGGAGAGGGAGATTTCTGGCGGGGGTGCAGATGGTTTATTATAGCCCAAGAGAAAATAGAAATCTGCCGAACCATGCACTAAACACGAACTTTTAGGCACAGGAAACAGAGCGTGGAAAACACTAACATCCAATAACATGGGGCTTACAGGGTGGGACACAGTAATAACAACCAATTATTAAAGATTACCTAATAACTGACCAATAAACTGCTGAACTGCGAAGAAGTCTCTGGAAAGGGAGGCTGGGTTTGTGCTTCTCTCCAGCCCAGGGGATGTCTAAGGGGTGTCCTGAGCATCCTTGGATCCCGTGTCACTCAACCACTGTATAACCAGTGCCTGAGAACAGGTGGGGTCCGAGCCCCCCTGAGGGAAGGCACCACCACAGTAGAAGGCCTCAGGGGCAAAACTGGGAAGGAGCAGCTGAAGTAATTTGGCTTGTTCAGCTTGGGTAAGAGAAGGCTGAAGCATGACATTCAGGCTACAATTTCCTCAAGGGGGACAGCAGAGGCTGAGATGCTGATTTTTCTTTGCCGACCAGAAATAAGAAAACTTAGAATAAAACTCTTTCAAGGGAAGTTCAGATTAGACATTAGGAAAACTTCTTCACTGAGATGTTGGTTGGCCACTGGAATAGGTTTCTATGGAAGCAGTCGTGGCAACAAGCCTGTCGGAGTTCTGGGAGTGACTGGATGATGCCTTTAGTCATATGGTTTAGTTTAGATAGTCCTGACATGAACAGGGAGTTGTACTAGATGATTCTCATGGGCCCCTTCCAACTTGATATGTTCTATAATTCCACGATTCTGTGATTCTAACACTTAGGATGATAAGTTATATTCTTCCATAAGCTATGCAGCCCTCAATAATTTAATAACATTTACATATAACCATACACAGATATGTGTACATGCTCCCACTTTTGCTTTTGCTTAATTATAAACATGTGAGTGATCCCTTGATTTGAATAGGACTACAAACCAACTTAAGAATCTGTTTAAGAGCTGCACTTGGGACTGAACACATAGAAATGAGGCTAAAACCCACATCATTGCTCACTTAGTCCCTACTGAAGCCAGTAAGATTTTTGCCACTGCCTATGGTGAGAACTGGATAAGATCCAATCCTGGATGAAGTGCTCAGCATGAGAAAGCCTCTGAAATGTGCAAGGCATTTGTAACTAAAAACATATCTGAAGGAAAGCAACATTTCCTGACATATAAGCCTGAAATTGTGCTGGCTCTGTGACACTGAACGTCTATTATGTATATTCATGTATTATCTAAGGGGAAAAACTAGAGAGCATTGTGAGAGTGAGGCCTCTGAGGCTATATGGAAGAAAGAAAATCTCCAAAAATTAGGCTATGCACTGCATTTAGGAGGCAAAAATTACAAAAGAAAGCCACGTTTCCTTAAATCATACTGTGTCAAATGCATGTTTGAGGTGTTCTGTTTAGTTTTCTTTTTTCTTCCAAATGAGAAATTTTTGAGCCATTTCCTGAGTACTGAACAATATGACATTCATGTACTTAATGTGAAGTCATATTTTTCAAGCCTATAACCATCAGGTAGCTGTTAGCAGTCTCTGGAAGACAAAATTATTTTGTAGCCTACTCCTCAAGAGAAAATCCATTAACAGATTGGATATTTCAGTGGGTTTATTTGCTGCATTCTCTCTGCCAGAGATGACCATATTCTTAGCGTTCTTCATATAATGAGTCAATCTTGAAAAGGACAAAAAAATTGTTTTTATATGGAACACGTAAGCAAAAGCTCTTTGTCTCTTTTCAAAAACCATCTTTCCTTACTCTTGTCTTCATACTTCATTATTCCTTGTCTCATCTGATCATTTTTTATTCAATGTAAGTTTTGTCATCTGGCACTTGAAATCCTTCAGGCTAAGTGTAATCCATGAGGTGAGTTATTTTCCTTTAGCAAAATTATCAAGTAGAAGAAAACATACTGCAAATCCTGATTCAGGTTCTAAACAACAACAAAATTGCCTGAAGATGAAGTGCATCATTTGAGCTTTGTTAGTCCAAGCATATGAATGGATATCATACAACAAATTAGCAGTAAAATATTATGTGAACTGCCACATCACTGAACATCATTATTTTTCTATGGAGTATTTTATTTTTGATATTAGAAATAGCTTTGTCCCATTAAAAAAAAAAAGTTCAACTCAATCCAGGCAGCTCCTCTTACCAGTTTTGCATATTATTTTTACACCAGTGAGTTAATTCTAAACTACAGTCAAAATATACAAATGCTTTAGTACCAAAATGACCCCAGAAAGTACCTAAGTGAAAGCAAATTTAGCATGGCAAATTGAAGAAAATTTTCAAGTAAATCTCCTATTATTCAGTGAAGACTGGGAGTAAGAGGAAGGAAATTTCTTTCATGTAGCTACAGAAGGTATAATTGTTACTGTTCCCATTTCCCCCTAAATAATAGTACTTTATTTCAGTTATTATTACTCCAATTTTCAGTTATTATTACTCCAAATTTCCGGTAAGATTTTTTCTTCTCAGATTACTATGTACACATAATTATTGAACTGCAATATCATTTGTGGACCATAGCCTCATCCTAAAGATTCATTGTAGAATGTGTTATCCACAGATTAAATATCAGGTCAGGATGAACAACTAGATGGTAATTTCCCTTGTACCTCCATTTTCTTACTGGCAGAGATATCTATATTATTTGTCTTATTTAAAAAAAAAAAAAACAAAACAACAAAACAATGAACCAAACAACCCAACTAACACTGGTTTGTGTTTTTTTGTTGTTGTTGTTGTTTTTTTAATAAGTATTTCTTCTGTGGTAGATCTGGGAATATAAGAAAAAATAATTTAGAACAGAAATTTTAAAAAAGGATGCACTTCTAAATTTTTTTACTGAGGTGCATCTCTTGGGGAAATTTTGCTTATGCTGAGCCATGTAGCAGCAACTCAGTGAATTTTAAGGCTGGACACGTGCTTGTGAGAAACCACAGTCTGCAGATGCAAGATATATCCTGGGTGGTAGGACCTAAGCAGAGGCACAGGCTAATGAAAAATCTTAATCTAAGCAGTAGAAATGAACACTCTTGTACTGTGACTTGTAGCTGTTGCCCAGGTCTCCACTGACTTTTATAGGTGGAAGTGCAATACCTCAGAAAACACCTTTCTCTTATTAGGAAGTCAAAGTAATTGTGTTTTTTGTTGACATACGATATTGTATATGTTATTATATGTTACACATATAATAATAGTGTATATTCCTCAGTGGCTTGTAACTGTGTAATAGCACATGCTATATGACTTCTTCACTAAGGTGAACTTTCAAATCAGAGTTTACATTAAATATTTGTATTAGAAAATTCTTCTATTTCTAGCACTGCTTTTTAAACTTTACTAACGAACCATGAAAAAAGTATTTTATAGCCCGGTCAAGCCCATGCTATGGTAATACTGTGCGGTGAAGGTTTGCCTGGCTTCTAGGGGATAGCAGGGTGTTATTCCCCTGCTTCTATCTCCTCTGTCTTCATGCAGAGATCCCTTAATGGAGAATGTGTGGCACAGCCCAGCAGAGAAACACTAACAAGTGATAGACCAGAAATGGTGTCTTGTGGCAGCATATGTGGCAAAAGTCACAGCCTCACAGGCTCAAGACTGGTGGATTCAGCCTGAGGTTGCCACTGTCTGAGCCACACTCCCTTGTCAGGGTGAGCTTTCTGGCTCACCCCCAGCGTTGTTTACATGTTTCAGTTTATTGGTTAATTAAGACATTACTTCATGTTCTGTGTAAGGTTGTGTTCTGGAAGCTTCATGGCTGTTCAGTTCCCCACTGGTTCCATGTAAATCCTTGTACCCCAATTGGTTACTCTCCCCTGCTTGTATCCTGATAAATCCCCTGCCATCCCCCGGCCATTTGCCTCGTCCCTGAAGCCTTCAGCTCTTCCCGATCCTCATGCCACCTGTCCCGGACCCTGGACCCTCTCCTGCCTTCCCTGCTGCCTCTCCCCGGGAAATAAAAGAGCTGGAAATCACACCAGGGCCCTTCTCTCTGGCCTTTATTCTTGCCTGTGCTCACAACATTGGCCTGGGGCTCTCTCTCACCCAGAGGAGCCACCACTAACAGAGCTGCCGGAGGACACACTGTGTTTGGAGAAACTGGGAGCGGCAGCCCCCAGCAAACCAGGGTCACTCCCAGGCTAATGCTGAGTGGCCTCGAGCAGGCCCCCGGAGCCAGCGTTAGTGTCTGGGTTTGTGAGATCTACACAGCTTGCCGTCCAGTTATGAAGTTGTGTCCTAAAAGTAATTTTGTGAGGAAGCAAATCCCACCTCTCACCTCGCTGCTGACATGGCATGAAACAGGACAAATTACATGAAGAAAGCCAGGTGATATTCTCCTCCAATGCTCCCTTGAGATGAGGGGGAGCTCAGTGCTTTGGGGAAATATGATTAAACAGATGTAATCCACATGAATGAAATGTAAATCTCAGAGAGAGTTTATTCAGGATTGTGGTGCCAGTTTTGCAGTGATTTTGTGCCAGCTGGACTTCTTAAGTTTCTCTACAAATACACAAGTACTAGTGTTACAACCTTACAATAAAATTTAGTGTCTCACAAAGATTTTGGGAAGTTTGCCAAGCAACTTTTATGGGGTTATTCTTAAACTTGTACAGATCAATGTCTTTCTAGAAATGGGACATCCAATTCAAATTAATTTTCCTGATATTAAACAGATTTCAGTATGCTGCAATCAAGGATATTAAATGATGCTAATTTATTTTCTGACGCCAATATTTTACAACCATTCAGGTATTTATTCAAGGGCAAAAAAAGTGTTGCAATTCATACCAGTTGAGAGAGCATAAAACAAAAGTGAGACACGTGTTTCAAAGAACATAGTCCTAGTCCACCTGGTTTGTGGTCAGGGTTAATTTTAACCTCTACAGCATTCAAATTCAAAATATGTAAGCAATTTTGTCCTACAAAGTTGTGCTGTTCCAAAAAAACCTAATTCAGCATTTTGGGTTCTAACCATCACCTTCTGCTCCTATTATGTATAGTTTTTTGGAATATTTTACAGAGTTTTCTAGCAAAATCATATCTGTCCAATAAAACTAATGTTATGCTTTGCATCTAAAAGATCACAATCAGTGTTTCCAATATGGCCACCCTTTTCTCTCATGAATTGCCTGTGCCTTAGGAAATAGTCTTTTTTATAATTAATAAAAAAAGTGGGTGACTTATTTTTAAAGATATATTACCCTTACTTGTAATCAGCCTTTTGTGAACTGCACCTGCTCCAGCTTTACAATCATTGATCCATCATGTGTATAGAGACACAATTCGTTCCACAAAAAGTGCATCAAAAGGTAAAGCAATCAGATAATTTCCTTTTGGAAACATGATCTATGCTTCTGGAATTCTTCATGAATACCTCACGTGGTACTGTACAAGCAAACTCACAAATAAACTAGCTTTTATTCTGTTTAACCCATGCAATAATTCCTTTTTAGGATATTTCATTTTCATTTAGTTTCTGGTTCAATTCTGTGCTGACACTTTGCGTTAATGCAGCAATGTGTTAATTGAACATAAACCACAATACAAATGCAACATCTCTGTCCTGAAATTAATAACCATAATTTGTAAACCACATCATGTATTTTATTGCAGGAATAATTTACTGATGGGGCAATTTAGGCTTAGCAGTGATTAAGAAACAGTGCAATTTACAACAGAAACAAACTGAGCCATATAAAATGGGTAATAAAATGTGTGTAGATGTATATAAATTTGTTTCTATGAAACACCAATTAAAAACTTAAATGCTTCTGTAATATAAGGAAAGTAGAAGGGGTTTTTCTTATTATTATCCCTCAAATTGATATGCAACCCAATAAAAGATCCAAATTTACAGGAGGATTTGCTTTATATAAAAACAAACCCTTTCACTAGATGGAAGCATCTGTTTCAGCCATTAATAATGTGTAATGTATATGGTGCTTTGAACTAAACGTTTCCATTATAACTAAAAGCCCATTTGCAGTGACAGAAGCAGTGCCTGGGTGTGATTAGTCATAGTGTCACCCTAGCATACAATAGCTGCTGCAGAGAAGGAGCTTGGGCAAATGCTTCACTGGAGCTCTCTAATGTCACTCTCAAGCAGCAGGGGGGAAACACTCAGGGCACCTTGACACCATTAGTGTGAAAAGTAGCGTAAGCTCCTGTGATTTGCTTGGTAAGTGCACTAAGTGTTAGTACATGTTTATAAAAGTTAAGTTGCTGCACTGAAACTTATTCTTGGTTTACGATTTATTAGCACCTCTCTCATGTTATCTCCTGATAACAGCAAAATGGTATCGTCTCCTCATTTGTCCCCAAAGTTTTTCTTTCTTTTTAAGGGTTTGAGCAAAATCCACTTTTTAACAGAGTTTAAGGAAGAAGTCTTTACATTTTTAAAATGAATGAGACAAAGCCTGCACCTGCATTACTGACCTTAAATACTGTTAGCTAATGTAGCACAGAGGCACTCAGCAGATTTTTCACACCAAAGTTTTCTGGGCAGCATTCCAAAACATAGCAGCAGTTTAAAATGATCCTAACTTTGTGAATGGGAAAGGAGCCATTATAGGGTAATCGTCTTTCCCAAGCTTTAGGTTACATTTACGATCTTAGACTGAACTAAGGATTTTTTTCTAAATGACAAGCTTTAACTCCTTATAAAGTTAATTCTTCTGCAGATCTTTTTTCAGCAATGCACGATGAAACCATTCCTAGTTTGTCTATGTAAGAAAAGTCTGCATTGGTTTGACAGATGCAAATACTATAGTGCTCTCTTTGATGATAAGCAAGAGATCATTTTAGTGCTCAGGCTTTCAATATCACATTTACACCCCTTACATATAACTTTGGTGCATGGCTTTGCTAGTGCCCTACAGTACATTATCAAAAAACATGTTGAGTGTTGGGAGCTAACACACACTGCATTGGAGGGATCAAATTTCATTGCAAAACTCCTTACAAAAATTTAATTTAAACTATTTTCTGGAACTTGTAAAAAGTAAAAAACATCTGGGTTGATGCTTTGTGTGCTTTAAAACCTCCAGCTGCATGATAGGGACCCTGTAAATGTGGGGGTTCCCTGTTTAGCATGATTCATATGGCATATCTGCCTTCATAATTTTGTATTTTTGAGCAGTGCTGCATCCAAGATCTGCAGCTGGTAAGATTTCACATCTCTATAGAATCACACTGGAAGCCTGTCACCATAATTTCACAGAAATAATTATTTTTCTGTAGATGTATTAGTATGATCAGTTTGGTAACTACCATGAGAATGCAGTCACTCAGAATAGCTGCATCACACCACAGAGTGCATGCTGTGTTGTTTAAGTAAAGATTAAAAAAAAAAAAAGTTTTTTGCTTAGAGTTGAATACATTTTTTAAGGAGTATTAGAATTTTTCCATGTGGAGAAAGAGGGTGTCCCATTTTGGGGATTTTTAAATGCCTATATGAAAATATCATCAAAAACTTCTGGAAACAAGAGATGTGTAGGTGTCTGTGAGCAGTCAGACCAGAGGAGAATCTACTCTTTATCTAAATCACGTCTAAGTGAAATTAATGTTCTACAGAGTATACTGTGATAAAAACATTCAGTTTTTGTAGTTCATGCTATTCATATTTTATGAAAGAAAATACAATGCCTATAGGAAGAAAAGAACATTCTATTGCTTGATAAGTTTGCTTACTTTTTGTCCTTGTAGCTGAAAATCACAAACTAATGTCAGTTGGATTACTAAACCAACTACATTGGTCTTGAAGGCATGACTGAGTTTGGTAACCCAGAGAGAAGGGTGCTTCTGTCACAAATATGTAGGAGGCTCTCAGACTGTCAAGCAATTAAATGGACCTGTATAATCCTTTGTAATTAAGCTTCTTACTGCATAATTATCTTTATTTTAAATGTGTCTTTTGATGAAACATCTGTTCCCTGCTCTAGATTTGAAGAGATATACCCATGCACATGATGAAAATGGTGCTCGTGAGGCCATCACACATGGCGCTGCTGCTCAGTTCCTTGGTGACAAATGTCGTAATTTGCTCCATCTTTGCATGCAAAAGGCAGGTGCTGTCACACCCATGGCCCACCTTGCCTGACCTCCACACTCACTGCCGCTGCCTGCCACATTGTTACCCAGAAAATATGGTTTGGAAACCCGGCTGAGCACCATCATGCAGTGAAGTGGGGAACGGGCACTCTCAGTATAAGTACTATCAGAGCTCTTGGAGGTGGCTCTGACAACCTTCTAGGCAGTAAGAGATTCAAGGAAAAAGAAAATTAGGATGCAGTAATAGGATTTTTTTTTCCTCTGACATTAAGTATTGCTTGACTGCTTCTACAAAGAAGGCTGTTGAATTTCTGTTAAATATATTGTCTTTCCACAGATATTTTCAATTTGTAGACTGTATAACTTCTTTTACAAGGTACAGTGTCTAATAAATAGAATTACCTTTTCGTACTGATTTTTAAGGCAGAGAGAATTTCTACTAAATGTAGACGTTTCTTTTGTTTTCATCTTATATAGTACATGTGCTACTAAATGAGGATTTCTACTAAGTTATTTCTTTTCAACAAAACCAGAAGAAATACTGCTGAACTGTGCTTGGCAATTCTAAAGCCTGTGGTGGCAACTTCCATTTACTCTCTTTGACTCTGGGATGCTCAGGAATGCATCCTGCAGCTTTTCAGAACTATGCATGGCCTCAGGTAAGATTTCTGCAGACTGGCAGCCACAGAGACATCTGTGTCTCACTCATTATCCTCTCTTCTTTGTGTGGTATTTGTGCCTGTATCTGTAGGAGGAGATCATATACAAACACCAGAAAGGCCTATTTTGGAGTCCCATGAGGTCCCACACTCAGGAGGGAAAATTAACCACTTTCTGGATGAACAGATATTATAGATATGCTGCCACAGTATGGATCCCAATCAGATTCAAAGTTTTTAAATTAGGCCTTTTCACGTAGAAATGAATGAAGGCACAGCTGTTAACTTCTATAGGAGATGGACTAGTTTCTCATTTTTCAGTACTACTCTAGTACATGCTGTTATACTGGTTTGGGGTTTGGAAACTGGCAGAGAGCAGTTGAATGCTGTGTAACAGGTTTAGAGAAAGTTTAAGCCTGTGTTCATACCTTATTCTTTAGAATTGTGCCATTTGTAGAAGTAGATTGTAACTAGGCTGAGGACCATACCCGGTTTCACAGGTGTTCCTTTTTTCTGTCATTGTAAGAATATCCCTAAAGTTAGAGAAATTATAATGGTCTTGAAAATTTGAGTTTGGGACATAGGCTATTTTATACTTGAGCCACTGTAATGGAACTTTAGTACCCAAAGCTGAGCAATGTGTCCCTCCCACTGTCATACTGCTTGTTTAGCCCTCCTCTGTGCTCTTCATCAGAGACTGGTCCCAGGTCAGATGAAGGAGAAAAGAGCCTGAGCAGAAGATAAATACACTAAGGAGTCAGGGAGGGAGAAATAAAAAGTAGGACTTCAACATGGGTTTGGTAACTAAGAACTGATAATGTCAGGATATTGAAATGGGATCTTGAAGAGGTAAAACTAAGTAAATTGTCTCAAGCGAGAAAGAAAGGAGGAACTAAGAAGATCTCTTCCAAATCTCCGAAAATGGAAAGTTTCCTATTTTTGTGTGGAAATATTTAGCACTAGCCATATTGAGTAATTTTGTGGTTTTTCTAGCTTTTACCTACATATTGAGGCTGATTTCCTAGTCTTTCCCGAGCTGAAGTTCCACTGAGGGCAAAAGGGATACAAAAAAAGGTGGGTCTTCCTATTTTAAATTGCAATTGGGACAAATACACTTTATATGAGTGGCAAAGATACAGCAGGATATTGAAATGACAGTAATATACCCCTGAATATGCTGAATTCTTGCAAGGTTTTTAATATAATTTCCACGTGTCAACATCTCTTCCAGATGGTTTTATTGCTAAACACAGTCAGCAATTTAGATAAAATGTATTTTATGAATACTATCTATCTGCAGTCTTCTCTGTGAAACACTCAACTGCATAGAGAACTTCCCTTTTAAAGACTTTGAATGCTGACATAAGAATTGCTTTACTTTACAATAAAATGTGCAAATTGCCAGCCTGTTTTGTGTGTACTGTATGCAAATTGACTTGATTGAACTCATTTGAATGTCTTATATGCCAGATGGGTGTGTAATAGGTAATAAGCTTTTTAAATGTTCTTTTTTGTTGTTTTTGTTGCTTTTTCTCTTTTCCCCAAAGCATGTTGCAGTGAAAACTCCTTTCATATACTTAAAAAGGCCTTTCATGGCATTTCATTATCAAAGAGCAAAGATGAAATTTTTGGAGGAAAAACACCTTCACAGAAAACTGCTCCATCATTCCTTCTGTCCTAGTTCTGTTCCTGAATCCCCTACAGATACCTTCTAACTCTGTTTCTCTTTCCTAGCTTCCTATACTTGCAGACTGCACATCATCCAATGCATGGATGACACCTTCTTCTGCAGAAAATCGAGCACGAGGGAAGACTTCTGTCACTGAACTAATAAGGCAAAAAGAACTCTCTAGTTTACACTGATAAGGTTCTGAAGGCACTCACTAGAGGTTCACCACTGTGGAACTAGTTTATGTGAGAAAGCTATTAGGCCCCTGGGATTAAAAAGAAACTATTTTTTAACTTTTTTTTTTTTTAAAAAAGGAAAGGAGGAGGAAAAGCTAGTTCGAATCTAGCTCTGATTGCTTTTGTTAAGATATTTTCAGTGTTCACACAGCCACTGCAGAATCTGATTTTTGTTTATATGAAGTGACACTCCACACTTTATTTAGTAGGTTTCTGGGCAGCTGTTTCTTTAGAGCAAAAGGAAAAGACTGTTTTCCATGTGATAGTCTGGGTGGAGAGAATGTGTTGCGACTGATTATATTTTACAGGAGTTTCAGGTCACAATGCAGGTCACAGCTGGAAAGGCCAGTTAAGATCTTGCCTCTCTTTGGGGAATTTCTTTAGTACTGCAAGCTTGACAGTCAATAACTTTGTTGTCTATATATGCATTTGCTAAGCATGGCGTTCTCTGCAGAACAGCTGGAATTGATACTCAGGGCTGAAGCTGAGCCAGTGTTCTGTCTCCACCTGTGGTCAGCCCTCAGCCAGGAGTAGAATCTACTATTTCTGAAGTTCCAGAGAAAAATTACCCAAAAACACTTAGGTTTTTATGAAAAGCAAGTAAACAAAAAGAAAATTGTTACTGCATTCTTCTCTTCTCTGGTTTTTCCGTAGAAATAATTGTTTCAGTACAATTTCTCACTAATTAACCCAAATCTTTGAAAATCTCTTTGCCTATATCCTCCAGTTATTTTTTATACAGATTACAAGGCTTCTGGCAATGGACAATTAGGTGGAGTATCTACCCAGAGATTGGAAATGTAAAAAGGGTTTGGAGTAAACAGACAATCCACCAAGGAGGAAGGAGAACTTCAGAGGAATTGATGATGCACTGGGGATGAGGAACTGTTTGAACAGATCTTGTTGAAGTGGTGAATAGAGAACTACTAGCAGGAAAGTTATGCTGGTACAAAGAGAACAGAATGAGAAATTGTTCACATTTCCCATAATGCTTTTCCTCCACACCAACATTATCAAAATCTTCATGTGTATAGTGTAATAAAAGTTTGATTACCATCCACTAACACCAACATTTTACCAAAAAAAAGGGAATTTTGTAAATATAAATTCAACTTTGAGATTTTGTAGTAAAATGGAATCTTAAAGCTACTCATGCTCATACCCCAACATAACAGCTTCTGAAAGGGAGTGTACAGGGTCTATCTCTCTGCCTTTTAGCAATTTTTTAACCTTAGGAGGGGGAGATCATAGAGCAAGTAAAAGAAATGGAAGGAAGTTTCTGTAACACATTAGGATACAAATATTTCAGATTTTGTCACTCAAAAAAGAGTTTTTGTATGAAAAAAATATATGTATGAGATCTCAAGTTAGAAGAGAAAACCTTTCTTGGATGGCAGTAGGTGTTTCAGAGTGAAACTCTTTCCTTAGTTAGTGTGAATCTTAAACTCCTTTGTGGCTGGGTATCATTCCCCAGTTGCTTATATTCGATATCTGCTGTTGGTTAATATACTCCTTTGAATACTCTCTGAATTATGGGTAAAATTTTCTCCACCAAAAATCATATTATAGTTTCTGCGAGCATCTTAATTTTCTTCTTCTTTCTATATGTTAGTGTTAAAGCCCCATAATTACACTGTAAGTTATTAAAACCCTCTGTGACATGTGTTTAACAATCCGTGTGCATATTTTATATAGCATCTTAAAGAGTGCAAGTTCAGAACCGTAACAAGAACATGTAGGGACAACAGAAAAAGATCAAGGAAGCATGAAAATCTTGATCGTGGTACAGACTGTTCTTTCAGAAAAAAAAACCCAACAACAAAAAGTCACACTGTAGAATCTACCACAAACTGAACTTTCTCTTAATCATGATCTCTAGCTTTCCAGTGGATTGATGATAGATTTGCTGGTTTTGATTCTTTGAATTTTAGAGTCCTTGTGTGTATCTATGCTGGATCTTATTGTTAGTTTTGTTATTCTGAGCATTTTATTCCACATATAAAATAAGCAATTGAGTTATTAGAATAAAGAAGAAAGTTCACAGATTTCTTTGGTGTTTGGATCACTTGTAATCTAGGAAACAGACACTGAATTACAGATAGCTTAGCATAATTTAATGGTAAAAGCATAAGAAACCATTTATATGCTTCAAGGCTCTTGCTCTTACCTCTGCTCAACAAAAAGAAAAAATGGACGATAACAATATCCACTTTGAAAAAATGACTGATAACATAACCTTATTTACATAGTACATTGTGTTAAAAAGAGCGTATCACCGTCAGCCAAAAATTACAATGCCATAAGTAGATATGCAAACAAAACAGATTTAAAAATTAAAAGGCCTTTCTTCTGGGAAATATTAGTTATATTTTTGCACTCTGAAAAATATTGTTCATATTCGAACAATCTGAAATATACATCCACTATCTAGTTTACAGCCAATTATTGCTATGACTTCTGCTCTAGCTTTGTTATCCTAGTTTGTATTGTTCTTGAGTTTTCTCCATGTCCAAATAGACAATTTTATCTAAAATGCTATTTATAACTGAATTATTAATTATTATCAACAATCCCTGGGTAATATTTTTGTCCAGTATTCTGCTCATGATTCCTAAATTAGAAGCACCATTCTCTGAGATCCACATTACAAAGCAGTTTACTAACCCATGACCTTTCAATAAATTATTTCTAAGCTTTCTTTCGTCCTTTGATAACTCAGGGCTACTTTTGTCTTTTAGCTGAAGATATCAAGAGACAAATGCAAAACCTGATTCTAAAAGGTCTGTGGGGATATTCTTAGATTCAATGTCTTTTAACAACGTGTAAGGGAATTGCCTGAGAGCACCATCCTTCACTAATACCTTTCAGAATTAGTTTAGTCAACTCTGCTGTCAGTTACCTCAGCTAGCAATGTGAACAGTATTGTAAATACTGGGCAGTGGACAAATGTGTGATCTACTTCCTCTAAGGATTTTCTTCAAGGAATGAAAGATATAATAAATTTTTCAAGTACTGATTTGTAATTGTGTCTTATCACTCTTAAGGAAAATTGTGACTGTTTCAAGGAACAGGCAAGAATTAATTTTTTCTTCAAATCAATTTATTTTTAAGGTTTTTTATTTAACACTTTGGGAAAAAATATATCTCTTTGGAATATATTACTGGAAAGTTTTAAAAACCTGTCTGTGTGAAACACATTAAGGGAGGCACCATAAGTTGACGAAAAGATTCTAGATTTAGCTGTAACAAAGACAAAATAGGCAAATCCAAAATTTTAAGTACAGTTAGTCACAATTCTAATTTGTGGAGTGCTGTGAAAGAGTAAAGCAACTCTCTGTCTGGGGAGTACTGCAGCATTGGTGTACTCATGAGCAGAAACAAATCCTCTTGAAAGCCAAGCATTAATTTAGACTGGCTCTCCTTTTTCAATTCTGTGTGCACTCCACCCTGTAAGAATTGCAGTCATTGAAGAGGTAAAAACACCAAGAAGGCTCTTCCAGAAAAATTCTCTGGGGTGTTTTCATCAGCATACTTAGCTTTACATTAATAGATGTTTCCAAAAATAAGATTGAGTCATCTTGCTTCCTTACCAAAAAAAAAAAAA
>VZRZ01005364.1:305487-335782 GCA_013398175.1 Climacteris rufus
AGGAGAGGAGAGGAGAGGAGAGGAGAGGAGAGGAGAGGAGAGTCACATAGTCAATTATTTCCTGGACCCACAGTTGAAGGTATCACATCAGCTATCATTAAATCTTTCAATAAAGTAATGTACCTTGGCAGTGTTTGGTCTGCCAATATGACATCTGAGAACTCTGCCTACTGCTTCCCAGGCAACTGCTCATTTGAAGAATGGAGACCCATGAGGAGAAAGACAGTGTGAAGCAGAGAACACGCGTATGACACTCAGGGGGAAGTGTGTGAAAGGACAAATAGGGATGCCAAAGAGCAGCAAAAGAGAGCAAAGTAAAAGTGAGGGAAGGCAATCAAGGAAACAAAAGTGATGCTGGAAAACAGAAAAGGCATCTCAGTGTGGGAGTATGAAAACACATCAGCACCTCAAAAGAAAAGTGAGAGTGAGGTGGTATGTGAATGTCAGAGCTCAGGACATGAGGCACGGCAGTGTAATAAAGGGATAAGTAAAACATGGGGAACTGCCACTGACGGGGAGCACTGGCCATACAAGGACAGCCTGGGAAATGGAGTGTGGGGGCCAAAAAGTGACTGAAGGAATGTAGCTCTATGAATAAGGCCCAGGCTTTGGAACACAAAGGCTGTGAATGTCTAAGGAAAGAGTTAAGACAGTGTGAGGGAGCATAAAGTGTGAAAAAGAGTATAGTAGTTTGCAGAAGGCAGGAGAAAGGAGATAAATGTCAATGTGAGAAGTAGGATTTTGTATCTTTGCAGAGAGGCCTGAATGGAGTAGACTTGATAAAGAACATATTCTGATGGATAGCACAGGCAGAAACCCAACAGCTTTTCAACAGTGTTCATGCAAGTTAATGTGCAGCCAAAGACCCAAATCGTAATGTGGCATGTGCAATCAGTATTGCAGAGGAAATGGGAATACTTAGTCATACAACCTTTACATTTAAAGGGTATGGAAATACAAAAGAGTTTCAAGAATTGGAATGCAGAAAGAAGAAAAATAAATAAATTTTTAATGTTTCTTGTAATCTTTCAGAGCCAGTCATGATTTTCATGGGAGTTTCATTTGTTAGTTTTGAACACAGGGAATTTGCAGTGAGTTGTATCTTTAAAAGACTTCACAGTTTTGGGGGGAGAAGAGTTAAAACCACACCTTAAAAAAACTTACATTTTCACACTTTTCATTACTTTTTAAGGTTGATACAGTCTTCCAATAGCAAAGCTGAATGAAGAGATTTTGGAAAATGTGGAGACTGCTTTCTTAAAAGACAGAGCAGACAGTGATGGATTCTGTCTTTCAGAAAGCCATTTTCATTTCCATTACTGTACAACATATTCTGCACTGTTTGTCTTCCATAATGAAAAGCAATGCTAAGTTATGTCCCATCACGTGAATTCAGGCATCCTGATTAATCTGGCACATCATCACTCACTGTGTTGCCTCACGAAATCAGTACTTTGCAAAGACATTTTTAAAAGTAAAAAAAATCCCACATGAACACACACACACAAAAAAAAAAAAAAAGGCAGCAAGCCGACACAAAGATAATAGCAAGTAATTCATTATCACCATGCAGAAAGGCTTTAGAAATCAGTCTGTACTACAGTTATGTCACACTGACCTGTCAGAGTCAACAAGTCTTGATAACATGAGTGTGAGTTTCATTCCATTTTATCCTTGTGTGGCTCACATTTAAGTCTAACCTTGCTGGTAATGCTTTCTACTTAACATATTTCTGGCAATATCGAAACTTGTATCTTGGTAGAACTAGAAAAAAACCTTTCCATATTTAAGTGTGTTAAGAGGTGCTTTAGCATAACTGATTGCAACAATTAGGGGAATATTACTGCATTACAGCTAAATTTTGATTTGATGACATGTGGCCTAGAGCAGACAATAAACTCCCTGCTTCAGCATAAAAACATTAATCATTCTCTAATAAAACCATGAAATGTCGACATGTACAATTCTAATTGCAATAATGACCTCAAATTTGGGCATTTCTTTTCTATTAATTCCACTAGCTTTGGTAAAACTATCTAATAGAGCCATACAACTCTGACATGAATGGGTTTAATTGTAATAATAACTTCAATCACGGGTATTTTCTTAAGTTAGTTCCACTAACCTTCATTAAACTTTCTGTCAGGAGTTAAATATTTACTTAGGAAGATGGTGTTGTTTAACTAACTTTCAATAAATATTTTATTTTATAACAACTTAGGCTTTGAGACTGAGAACAAAGCCCAAGAACAACTTAAAATATTTCTGATTTTAATTAATTTGTTGGAGGAGGTTTGTGCAAGTCAAACCATCTTCCTAACATGGAAGTTCCAGTCTCTTATTACATTTATTGCATCCAAAATTTTTTTCATAATTAGTATGGATTATTATTTTTAACATTTCTGCTCTGCTGTTTAGTCAGAATTTTAACTGCCATGCTTATTTTGCACCTGGGGCAAACTTACAAATCATTTCAGTGAAATTTCAGGCTTTTTAAATTTTCTGTGACAAGGAATAATGATTTCTGATTGCCTGTGTAAGCTTGTTTTGTTTTTATATTAAATAGAAATCACTTTCCAGAAACAATGGCAATTATTACTGTGCCTCTGTGAAGACTGAAGATAAATCTCAATGGCAAATTCTCTCAGTTGTAATTGTTACATTAATCCTGTTAATAATGTGAACTTCGATGCATTACAGCAATAATGAATTCGGCCCACGGATATTAAATCTTGGTGACATTTGTTTGGCAATATACAAAAAGGAAATACTCCCTTTCTTTTTATTCATAAAAAGTCAAAAGGGGAGAGAGTATCATACATAATTCTCTGAAAATTTGTTGGAACCTTAGTAGGTAAGGTCTTGGCTCTTGATGGCCATATAATAAAAACAATAAGTTTTGTGGTGATGAAAAATAGCATGTGAAAGGTGTATTTCAGGTATGGATCACCCCTCATGACACTTAGGGCTTATCCCAAGTTGTGTCCATTTTAATCCAGTGTGGATACCTCAGCTTCCCTGAAACCTGATTTCTCATTACTGGTACCTTTTAGTAACCATATTTGGAAATAACATTCAGCTACTTTCAATTTATGTAGTGCAAACAATGTCCAGATTTTTCCCCTAGGCCCTTCTTATGAGCACAGAAGAGAAACAGGCCCTTGTGATTACTCATTTCAGGAATTTTAATCTCCTCTAGGGTTAGATTAAGAAGGCCTTGGAAATGACTCTCTTCCTTAACTGATTTCATAGAGTGTATGGGTAACTACTTCAGCTATAGATCCCTGCAAAATGTTAAATGAGATGGCTTCCTCCCACCTCACTTGAACCTTCTATTTAGATCTTGTGCTTGGGCTTTCTCTATTGGGAAAGTTCAGCCATGCAACCTTTCTAGGTCCTATATGGATGTGAAAGGTAACAAGGCTTGGAGCCCTCTGTAATGTCAGCATCAAAGACCATCATAAAAATTTTGTAAACAAATTTTTCTACCATCCAACCATTGCCCATACACAGAAATTTATCACAGTCCTTACATTTGCAGAGGGCTGTTGTGTCCAGACTGTCTATTTCTTGCTTTATTTCTAATTACAGCTGTATTCTTCATATTCTTCTTTTCAAAATGAAGGATATGAAAGGTTATCCAAAAGCATTGTGTCATGGCTAGACCTATACGGTCTTTGACAGTGAACCTCAATTTATTGTTCATCCTACTAAATATTCAAAGGTGAGCAGAGAAACATAGGCTCTGCCCTCTCCAAATTCCTGATGTGTCTGCTGGAGGCACAGTGTGCTGGTACAGCTCACTGGCACTTCTAACAATACAAGAGAAGAAATTATGTGGTCTGTGATGGGAAATGCATCTGATGTAAAGGGAGTCAAGAAGCCTTCAGGATTAAATGTTAGGGAGTTAGGAGAATCAATTGAATGAAATCAACCATTTTCTCACTCTTAGCAAAAGGAACATTTAATGTGAATCTCAATAAGGCACAACTGCCACCTAAATATAAAGTTCTTGCTAACATTAACTATATGGACGGGGTTAATTAAAATAACACTATACAGTGTGCTTGAACAATTAAGATAAATTCTGAGTCCAGAGTGGGGTAGCTACAGAAATTTCCACTGAAAGATGTTGAGCTCTGAAGCAGAATCTTTATTAACGTCACTGATGCTTTATAAAACTCTTCTATCTTCTAAGAACTATACTCCAGGAGCTGTGCAATAGCTTAAGCAAAGCTGTGCAAATGCATAAACAGCATATTTTAAAACATTTGCACAATCACTAAGTGAAATGTGTAAGCAATCAGACGTGTATGTCATAGGCAGCTTGTACCCACTCTTTATATTCTCAGCACATTTTTGTGTAGACAGGAAGTATAAAATCATATTTATCAAGTTATAAGAACCAATATTCTGGTTTCACTTCACCATTCTGAGACCAGAAGCTTTAAACCCAGCCATAGTGGCTAGCTCAGCCCATAACTACATGTCATAGTTTATTTTCAGAAAGAAGAATCCCTTAGATTTAATATTGGCATGAGGCAAAAGGGGGAATAGAGAACTTAATCCTTATGAGTCACCAATTTTCAGTTCATTTGATGGCAAAGGCTCTTCCATCACTGTTGTTGACTGACATGCCAATCAATCTTACAAGTCTAATTGTAGTAATGATTAAACAATTAGTTGGGAGCTGCTTAAACTTCACCAGTAGGGCAATGACTCTGTTGACTAAAAGTGACGCTCAAATATGCATGCAAAGGATCCCCTTAATATCAACAGTTCTACTGCTTTTTCAGTAATAATTTGGCCTTTTCTTTTTACTGTTACCTCAAGATTGTATTAATTAGGGATGCTGGTTTCCAACAAGCTATATCCTTGTGGAGTTTTGTTACAGTGATAGACCTTCCCTGACAGGGTGTTGAGCAAAAACTTGTCATTTATGGGGCTTTTGTCTTCAGAGTTTAAAGTAAGGCAGTGTCTTTGCAGTCAAAATACACTTTCCAAAAGGCCCCTCTCATTATAGGTTTTGAAGTGGTTTTTTTAAAGTGGAAATGAGTATTGCAAGAGGAAATGCCTATAAATTTACTTTAATCTATAACATATGGTGAATAGTTTTGGTCTAACTCCAAGATTACAGTTCCTGATAAAAGAAATATAACTCAGCAGAAGACAGGAACACACTTCCTGAAGCTGGACTTCTTCAGGAAGAAGGAATCACATCATCTCTGCCACATCTTCATGTATCATCCTAGGACTGCCATATTTCAGCACAGCATATTAAATTAACTAAAAAAAATGATACTGTAATCCAGGAAATGGGAATGGTTCCAAGAAGATTTAGATTATCTTCTGGAAAGCAACATAACAGGGTGGAAAACACAGCATGTTATGATAAAGTCATGAAGTTATTAAAAGCTGTGATGTGATCAAACATACAAAAATCACATCTTAACCCTTGTGTTTGTATTCAGTCTTTAATTTCTCTTAATGTAGTCAGTGATTGTAACAATTCAGTTTGCTGAGATATTGAGTTAGATCAAACTGTCCTTTTCCACTTTTTTTTGCAATATTTCTCATTTTTTTCAATTATTAGAAGTTTAATGTTTTCATTAATTCTTTGTAAAACAGCAACAAATAGAAAATATATACGGCATAAAAATTAGTTTCAACTACTTCTAGAAATGTAATTTTGCACTTAGGTTGTTACCTTTTTTTCTTAAGATCTACAAATGTTAAATATCTTAAAAGGAGAATTTATTTTGGTTCAAAACAGATTTTACTATGGAAAGATTAAATACTTTATGATTTTCTGGTACTTTCATGAAAAAGTCTATGAAATAAATAATGTGAAAGTAGTACATGGATCACACTGGATCTCTGATTTACGTTTAACAGACAAAATAATTTTGTTACCGTATGGGGAAAAACCCCAAACAGATACAACCTTCCACATATACTGCTCAAATAAGCATCAGCTGTGCACAAACAGAAGCAGTCCCAGTTACATGGAGCACTTCTTTTCATTTTGAACTCAATTGTTTGACCTGATTGTAAAATCATAGACTCATAGAATGGTGTATTGGTCTTCCAGGGCCTGGTTTTTTGGGGAGGAGAAGGGGGGGGGCACAAAGATGGCTCCTGTGAAAAGCTGCCAGAAGCTTCCACAGCCGTCCAGCAGAGCCAATCCCTGATGGCTCTGAAGATGGATGTGCTGCTGGCCATGACTGGCCCAATTAGAGATGGAGGTAATGACTCTGTGACAACATATTTAACAAGAAATCAAAACAAACTGGGCACATGCAGCTTTAGTTCTAGTTAGACAAAGAGGAGGAGTGAGAACGTGTAAGAGAGAACAGCTATGAAGACTCCAAGGTCAGCAAGGAAGAAGGAGAGGGAGGACGTCCTTCAGACACTGAGGCCAAGACACCTTTACAGCCTGTGGTAAGGACTATGCTAACAGTGTTTCCCTGCAGTCTGAAGCTCCATGGAGGAGCAGAGATCCACCCCCAGCCATGGGGAGGGAGCCCACACCGGAGCAGGACAGGTGGGTGCCTAGAGGGGGGACTGTGGTCCAGTTGGGGGAGGTCAACAATGGACAAAGAGGCCTTGCTCCCAAGTCCAGTGGGAGTCATCATTGATAAAAAGGCTTTTTTCTCCCCTCACCCTGAATATGGACCAGCCTGGCCTTGGAAGGACTGCACTTCATGCTGGAGAAACTTAAGCAGCAAGCTGAAGTATCGGGTGAGCTGCTTGCTGGTGGGAAAAAATTCATGTCATGTTGCATCCATTTTTGAAAGCGGATTGATGCCACAGTGCTTGCAGGAAGAAAAACTGGGTCTTTCCTCCCTAAGCAGTGAAAGAAAGTCTCGAACGGAGCAGAAGAAGAGCAGAAGAAACTCCCACCCCTCTCTCCTTGCACCATTGGTGGGAAGGAGAGATGGGCTTGGGGGGAAAGAAGATGTTTTAAGGGTTTATTTTTACTTCTCAATCTCCTGTTCTGATGGTAGCAATAAATTCATTTAATCTCTTTAAATTGAGCCTGGTTTGCCTGGATGGTAGTTCATTAGACTCTTTCTCAGTCCTTATCTCAAACTTGGTGAATACTTCATCAAAATTTTCTCTCCTCTCTTCAGCTGCAGAGTGGGGGACAAGCAGCTGTTCGTGCGGGCCTGGCGTTTGGCCAGCCTCAAACCACTACCAATGGTTTGAGTTGGAAGTGACCCTAAAGATCATCTAGTTCCAACCCCCTTGCCATGGGCAGGAACATCTTGCACAAGACCAGGTTGCTCAGAGCCCCAGCTAGTCTGGCCTCTTGCACAGGTGGGACATCTGTAACTTCTCTGGACAACCTGTTCCAGTGCCTCATCAACATCACAGTGAAGAATTTATTCTTAATATCTAATTTAAATCTACATTTCTTTCCCTAATTGTCCTTTGTTCTATTGCTATATGTCCTTGAAAAACCCCCTCTTCAGCTCTCTCGTTGGTCACCTTTGTAATTGTACCCTTAGGTACTTGAAGGTGCTATAAGGTATTCCCAGAGTTGTTTCTTCTCCAGGGTGCACGACCCCAACTCTCTCAGCCTGTTTTCATAGGAAAGGTGCTGCAGACCTGTCATCATCCTCATGGCCCTCCTCTGAACACATTTCAGCAGGTCCACATACTTCTTATATTGGGAACCCAGAGTTGGATGCAGCACTGCAGGTGGAGTCTCACAAGAGCAGAGCAGGGCAAAGCAGAGCAGAGGGTCAGAATCCCCTTCCTCACCTTGCTGGACACGCTGCTTCGGATGCAGCCCAGGATGAATTTGGCAGTCTGGGCTGTAACTGCACATTGCTGGGTCATGTTGAGCTTCTCCTTCATCAACAACCCCAAATCCTTCTCCACAAGAGCATGCTGCTCTCAAATGCTGATTGACATGGTGTCTGCAACGTTGGCCAATCATTTGTATTTAAAATTATACCAGTTAACTATTTACAATCACATGAACGCTTTCTACTGAGCATATGTGCTCTGTGTTTAGGAAAAATGAAACTAAAATAGAAAGTGTGTCTTGAGCATCCCATTTTTATCTCTTTTTTAAGAGCTCGAAATGCCTGTGAAGGCTATGAAAAGGCCCATGTCCAATGAAGAGAACAATCTGTTCATTCTGGATCTGCAGAAAATAGCTTTTGAAGGTTTCCTTCACAATCCCCTAAAGATTTTGTGTTTAGGACATGCAGCAACTCAAACTTCCATAAATGAAATAACCAGAAGCACTCTCTGGGTGGAATCTCCACACAGAACTTTCCAGAAAGTATAAAAAAAGAATCTATCAAAGTGAAAAAAAAGTTCTTCAGATGGGAATCACTATTTCAAGAAGTCTAATCATTATGCATAAGAAAACATGCAACAAAAACACTGCATAAAACAGTTCCTAAAGCCTTTAAGTTAATCAGTGTGCTTGGGTGGTCATGAGCAGAGTTGCTTATTTTAGCCCCATTTGTTGATTCTAAATCACTGAACTTCATGTAAGGAACAAATAAAGAACCGGAGCCATGTCCTCACACAGGAGCAGGCATACAACAGAATGTATGTTAACCGCCCTCACGCAGCTCTCTCCACCAGGATGCCGCATTTAATAGGTGATGCATGAAGAAAGTGCAAGAAGAGCATATATTGTGTTCCTAGATTACTTTCCTGTTCTCCAGTATTTTTGCAGCCTAGGGACTTTCTGAATAATAGAAACGTAAATAATAGTAAATAATTATATGAGTATTAATTATTCACCAAATGATATATATAAACAGTCTTTCTCACATGCATACACAAACCCATAAAAGTTGATCTATGTTGCAATGTGTAAAGGCATTCATTGCCGGCAAAAGAAGGTTCTATTCTCCTTTATGAGTGAGGGAAAACAGGAAAAGAGTCGTAGAAGGGGATTGTGTCTGTATAACATGTGTAGCACTTCGCAACATCTGAACTTGGAAGTCTATTTCTATAAGAGGAAAACTTAACGAGGGTGTTACATATCTCTTTGTAAACTACTCTCTTTACAGACTATATCTAGTCTTGCTTCCTTTAACATATGAGAAATCCAATAACAGGATGTGGCTGATATCCTGTCCTAAAGTATCTCCTTCTGGACTTTTTCTTTCATGGGTGTGTCTCTGTCACTGCTTAAGATTTCCTCATCTTGCTTCTTGAGACCAAGACCCAAAGAGAAATGCAGCTCCACAATATGGGACTGTCCTCAGTTGTGTGCTTCATCGTTATCTGGAGAATCCCTCGAGCCATGTGGTTCTGGTTTTGTTTGAAGTAGCATTGTGTTTCTGTTACCTGTCTACAGAAAATGAATTTTTTATGGCTGTCTTAAGTGAGAGATTTTTGTTATAGGTCTATCATCTTCAAATATGTTATTTGACACCTAACAGTACCATTTCTTGATCACATGGAGTGACTGAAACTGCCTTCTTTATGGGAGAAATTTAAAGATCTGTCATGTTCAGAATGAGAAATCTCTTTTCTATGCCCTTAATTGTAAATATTTGTGAGCCAACAACAAAACAGTAAATACGTACAGAGGCAAAGGAGTTTTCTATCTTTTTGTTGTTGTTGCTTTATAACAAGATAAATGCTGTATGAAAATATTGAGGCAGGAATGAGATGAGACTGTCAGCAGAAATACAGGGATTACTGTTTCATAAATTTGTTCGCTAGGGGCTGTAATCACAACATGAGGTGAATAGTTCTTGACTGAACTGTGCATCTGGAGGTAATCTTGTTAAGGGTCGAGTTTCCTGTTAATCTAACATAATAACATGAGCAAGACAATTGTGATCACCTCTGTCTAGCAGACTGCACTGGTTCAGAAGGTTTCTTGCATAGCATTTGGTTTACTTTGTTCAATGGAAGAAGAAGAAATGCCTGGAGCAAGTACAGTGGTGTGGTGACTGCTCAAGTGTAGCATCTTGCATGTTTGTGCTTTGTTGTCTATAAAGGCAATGAAATAAATAATGATCAAATGAACAGTACACCTGCAGTTTAGATGAGAACTATTGATCTGTGCAATTTATCTTCTTGTTAATTACCTTATATTTGAAATAAATTAATCTGTGTAGATCTATTCAGCTCCACCACACGTGCATATTTTAACACGAGTAAAGCTAACACGAGTGAGCCTATAAAGTTGTGCCTCTCTCTTAACTATCTTGCCAAAGCAGAACCCAATTCGCACAGAAATATCTTCATTAAAATGTGCTTTTGTAATGGACTTACAAAAGTCCATTACAAAAGAACTTATAGTTCTTATCATTACTTACCATTTTACTTGATTTAGAAAATAAGAATGTGTAACTACAAGAAAACTTGCCTTTCCACATCTGACTTGACTAATAGAAGGAACACCTATTTGCATTAGAAAATGAAAAAAAAAAAAAAAGTGTGAAGAAACAGCTATTTGTGGTGAAGAAATGGTTTATTTACCTCAGTCTTAGTCACAGTGCCTGCTCCCAAGATTCCCAAGCTCAGTACATGGTAGCAAACTTTGAGGTGAGAAGTGCTAGCAGCAATGGAGGAGAAGTGCGTTAGAGACTCCCACAGGAATTTGAATATGAACAGTTTCACAGCCCCAATGGCATATGTTTAAGGATACTGTTAGAGTTGTATGATAACATTGTTAACTTGTGCTTTTTGAAATGTGTAGAGACTGGGAGAGGCCCTCAAAGATGATAAGAAGACAAATGTTTGGCACTTCTTCAATGAAGGCAAAAAGGAGGATCTGAAAGTAAGAACCGGTCAGCCTCATGTCAAACTCCAGGCAAACAGTGAACATGAGAAAGAAGAAGGTGACTGGAAACACAAAGTGAGAAAAAGCTCTTTGGACAGTTGGATCCCCAGGATAAGTGTCAACAGTTTGAAGCCGACCTATCAGCCAGCCATGAGTGACACATTTTGGGACTAAAACTGTCGTGGAAAGAGTTCAACTACTTTACCAAAAGTCCAGTCAGTGGATGCAGTGGACCCTCAGCAAGCTTGAAGGACACTATGGTGGGGGCAGGGTGAATGTATGGACAGCAGACCTGTGACTTAAGGTGACCTGAGTGGGCAGGAAAAATGAGCAAACAGGAACCTTACAGAGTACCACAGGGACAAATGAAAAGCTGAAGTAAACTATTCCATACATTACTACAGGCAGGCTGGCAACACAATAGCATTGTTAAAAAGGCCCTGGGGGTCCTGCTAGACAACCTGAACAAACAGAATAGAGGTATCATCTCAGGTGTGAAAGTGTATGTCTGGAGTATTTTCCTTGATTTTAGTCGTTTAGTTAGTCTAGATGACTTCAGTAAAGTTACTACAGATTTGCATCAGTATGTAATCAAAAGTGAACAGAACTTGTGGTGGAAATATGATTGATTACTGCATTTTAAGCTTCCTTTTGTATACCTGTAGTAGCTTTCTCAGTTCTCAGTTTGACTGTCACACACACACATAGAAACCACAGTGAATATATTTTTAACACCCAAGAAATTGCTCTAAGGGTTCAAAGAGTTTAGTCATGCTGTATTAAAACTCCTGATACACAAAGCATTCTAATACCACAATTCTGCAGAAGGTTATTTGGAAATTGGGTCTGTTTGCTTTACAGGAAACAAGGATCCAAGATTCTCAAGACTCAAAGATTCTAGACTCTAAAAATGCACAAAAGTCCAAAGTTGTTTGCTTCAGTTAAAACTAAGATGGAAAGAGAGTACTTTAGAAAATCATGCACTGAAAGGACAAAGATGAAACAAAGAGGAATTATGACTGACCAGCACAAGAAGAACTGACAAAATAATTATCATAAGTACAAATACAATTAACCTTAACTTCACCCTGTGCTGCTGTTGTTGTCTTGGCTGTAGTACATTATCATTCTGAGAATAAGTTAAAAAAGAAGACGGAATAAGAAAACAAAGGACATACCTCTGTAATATTTTATTAATGGTGTATCAGGGAAAAAGATGTAAAGTCACATCTTCATGCCTAAAACCTACACTGTAAAAAAAAGAAACATGCATCTCAGACACGGAGAGTCTGTCAGTTTTCTATTACTAAGGTTAAAAAAACATTCAAAATTATTGTCATTGATAGCAACCCAGATATGTCTAGGTATCAAATTCATCAAATTCAGCATCAGCCAGAGTCATTTGCCATCTTATAGGTAAGGTCTCTGTAGTTCTTACAGCCTCCTGTGTTCATATCTGCGTTGTTTTCACTCAGTAGTTGAATCCTTATTTAGACTTCCTTGAAAAGCTAACAAAACAGTTTATGTTGCCTTCTATAGAAATGCAGATCTTTACATTTTGTTTTGCATTTACATGGTTTCATTCAGAAGGATGAACCGAGTGCTAACTGACTTGTGCTTTTCATGTCCTCAGTATATTATGATTTTACATTTCCCATCCATGTGTGATTGATCATATTAAAAATTTCCAAGAAGGAATTTTGATCCTATGTCAAATAGACAAACAATGTCTTTACAAAAATATTGAGCCTGTAAAATGGAAAGTATTTCCTTATTTTCTTAGTAGCAACCTATGCTTGGTCACATTATAACCAAGACTTACACTCAGAAAGTAGACAATTTTTTTTCCAGAGGCTTAACAAATTAGCAGGTTACAAAACTGTAGTTTTGCTCAACCAAAGCAGTCTCAAAGGAAGATAAAAGTAAAAAGGTAACCAAATTCTCTACAGCTGACAATATTTTCTGAAATCATCACAGAGATCATCAAAGCTGGGGCAACTATTAACAGTAGTCTGACAGTGGTTGGCATTACAATACCTCTCCTTCTCAGTCTTTCTGCCAAATGTGATTTATAACAGAGAAAGAGACCACCTCCTATAAGCAAGACTATGCTCGGTTAAAAATCCCACTGAGATACTTTATCTTTCTTACATATTTAATCTTGTTGGAAGCTACCATCTTCATGTCATGATATCCTAAAACATAGGTGTGGCTTTTTAAAGTATCACTGCAATTGCAAAAACAGTGTGCCAAAACTTGTTTAATATTCTTGCATGTTTTGATCTAATACCTTGTGGAAAAATACCTCCCCACAACAGAGGGAGGGCAAGAGGGGAATTCTGTGAATCTTATTTTATTGATTTTTTCTTTCTGAGGGTTTTCCTTTTTTTGTTTTGTTTTGTGCTCTATCTAAAAATAAACCCATCTTTTTTTAGACACTAATATATATCTTAGTTTGTGTATTGTGATATCCTGTTCCCTGTCACACTGGAGAAGCCTGCAGCTGTCTAAAGCTTAATTATGCATGAATGCAAAGCCAAGATGCTTGGCCAATTGTGCCTCAGCAGAGTATGGTTTCTCATTTGTTTTTGTTTGAATTGTAATTGGGTAGATTTTTATTTCCCAAACCATTCTGCCCCTTGTGCATGTTCTTCCTTGCTTCTGTTGCCTTTGTTTGAACCAGATTCTGAACAAGACTTTTTGAATGTGAACTGTCTATTAGATCTAAGATAGGTCATTAATGGATTTGACAAATCCTTTCACCTTTAAGACAGTTTAAAAAGGTACAGAAATGAGTCCCCTCCCCTATCAGTTCTACTCCAGATGGTTGGAGGTGGGGTGTTCTTTATTTTTTTAATGAATAGTTAAATAGAGGCTGGCATCTGGGTTGAAACAAAGGAGGCTTGGAGCCAGACTTCTAAAAGGGAGGGTAGTATAAAGTAATAAAGTGCTACACCTGCTAAAGGGAAGGTAATAGAGGCATTGAAAGCACATTTGTAGTCACAATTACCCTGTATAGAAAGGTTTTAGACAATTGTTGTCAAGAAGATGTAAATGGTAAATCTACAAAGTCAACAAATAACTTTGTCAGGGGTGGTAAAATCTATGGCCCTATCATTTTATATGAATAGCACAAATTGGTGACAGCAGTAGCACCTATTTTCTGAGAGCCCTGCATGTTTATTCCAACTTGTTCTCAGCAGCTACATATCTCTGTTGCTGCTCTGTCTTTTGTTAGATTTATGGTGTCAACTCCCAAACAGTGTAAAACACACTTTAAGTTAACATCTTCATGCATATCCCTCAGAAATGCATAACCATAAATGTGGAGACACTCAAAGGAACACTAGAAACAGGTGGCTATATGTTTGTGCAAATTGTCCTAATTCTAGGAAAATTAATCCCATTTAGAATGTGGAAAAGTGATGTTATAAGCAAAGAAAAGCTAGAAGAAGGTGCTGCTCCCATGAAATATTGCTACCAGCACAACCTGAAGGGTAGCTGACAAGAAACATATTTATTTCTCCACCATTGTGTTCAGATTTAAATGCTGATGCATAGAGGATTATTCCTATGTAGTTTTCAAAGGTACAGAAGGAAACCAGCTCTTCTCTGCCATGATCCCCATACAGTCACCAAGCACTTTACTGGTAAGCAGAGATACTTTATAGACCACTTCATTTTGTAATGAAGTTCTGAAGATAGGGGAGGATATTCAAAAGAATTGAAGCAAAGCATATCTCTGTCTTTCTTCTTCCCCTTTTCTCAGGGAAAATTTTGCTTTGCAGAGAGCTGCTACAGTGTTCACTGAGCTGCTGCCTGCCTCCCTCCCTTCCCCTCATCCACCTCAGACACATGCTGTGCCCAGAAGAATGGCAAGGGCTGTGGCATGTCCCAGCTGCTCTCTCTGTCTTGCCCAGTTGGTCCCCTCTGGTCTTTGTATGCTTGGGCTCAGGTAGTGCTTAAGAGCACCAGACCTTATTAAAGATTCAGAACACGGGAAATTTGAATTGGCACTAAACAAATGACCACTGTGTTAAATGGTTCAGCATTTTGACACTTGATTCTCTGTGGATTTAGCTCTTTCTTTATGTTGGTTTAATGTGATTTTAACAATGACCTGAATGTGAACAGGATCAGGGTTTTCTTTTATGTCTTTTTCCTAGATTCTAGCACATCCCATCAGACTTCTGACAAGGGTTTCTTATACCTGCAGGTGTTTTTAAATATGTATTTTTATGGACCATAAAGGAAACAATTTTTTTGTTCGTAATATATTATTTCCTGCTGGTCTTGACACATACCATTCAACATATGTCTTACAAGGGACTGCAGGGTAAAAAAAATAATATCCACGATAGATAAGAGCTGTTTTCCCCAGTGGATGATGGGAAAATGATTGGGTGTGCAGAGGGCAATTCCTTGCCCTCTTGAAATCTGAAGCCCAGAAAGATGGAGCTTTTGTGTGCCTGTTTTAAAAGGACTGAAATCCATTTACACATCAATGTCAGCTCCTGCTAAAGAAAGCCAACATTGTTGATGTTATGCTTGTCAAATACAAATAATTTGTTTTCGAGGTGAGACGAGTACAAAGCTTCTTGTCCACTAAACAGAGCACATTAAATATGACTCTTTCTCCGGGCACATGTACACTAGCAGAAGAAAGCACGGGAGATATACAATTAATATTAGCTAACACACAGTAAGGTTAATTGTTGCTTCTCTCAACACTTAATCTGCAAGCAGTTGATAAATCCCACAATTAATAAAAGCAGCTCGTATTTAGGTCACACAAAGTCATTGCTGTTTTTTAATTTAAACTGTGCACTAGATTAAAACACAAGAGTATTGCAGGAGGACAATTCAGAAGCAGTAGCAATAGGCTGTCATTTGGCATAAAAAGTTTCCCCAGTACACCCTAGGGACATGTTAATCAAAGCTTTTTAATGGATTCAGTCTGATCTGTGACAGGCTTTGTTCCAGAGATGGCATTTGCAGGATAGAGCTGCAAGTTATCAATAAGACACAGTAATTGCTGGGAGTGATTGAGCCTTGTTCCTTAGGCTTCATACCATTCACTCCTTTTTATTATCAGTCAAGGCCAGAGATGTCTTGCAATAAGCAGTCAAGTGACGGCTTGTTTCTTTCTTTAATCCTAAACCATATAATGAAAGAAAATGAAGCAACATGAAAATTTGCATTAATTAAAAAGCATATAAAACTCGTTTCTGCTTTCCACCTATGTTTTGTATTATTTTTGTCAGGATTTAGTGGTAATTCTTCAGCCTCTATCATGTACTGATAAATCCTTTTTAAGCAGCCAAAGCCTTTCACTGCTTGTTTAAAGGCTTCAGTTCATCCATTGACAGTTCTTCATTAAGTTATTCATTATCTTTTGGAAATCAAAGAATTGGCACAATCAGTAATAACTAGGGATAACACTTATCACCTACATGGATAGTTAGCCCTACATCCATTTAGGAAAGATAACTCCCAACACTGAAATGAAAATTCTTCACTGCTATTCAAGAAGGTAATAGAAACCTAACATTTTTATATAGTGAAGGGTCCTAATCCTCCCTTTATAGCACCACAGTCATTCCCATAGCAACACATTATACCTAAAACCACTAGGGATTATGACCTCTCAGTATGAACAAACAGAAGGAAAAGTTGTTTAGAAGAGAAGGAATCTCTTTGATTAGTAAAAGGCAACACCAGCCAGTCTCCTGTGTGTGCACACGTAAGACAGACACATAGACCGCAGCTAAATTGAATTTTGTTTAAAGTATGAACGGACAATGAAATGATTGTTAAAATCAGATTTGTTGGTTTAAATAAGGGTTTGCTTTGTGCAGAAACAGAGCAAACTGTAATATATTCTGCTTACTGTATTTATTTTTTTCTACATTTATGTTTGTTGGAAATCAAGGTTTAATCATTCTGGTAACCTTATTCTTGACAAAGCCTGGGGATATTACCACCTGAAGAAAAACAGAGGTGGGGAGTAAAGACTAGTCCTGTCTTGTTGTTTTTACTATCCAGCAAATAATCAGTCATTGTAATAGTTACAAATATTCAGAATATGTAGTTTTGAGGCTGTGGTGAAAGAAATCCTTTTGTTGAAACTTTCTGAAAGTATACTTCATAAATAGTAAGGAAAAAAAGAGATTAAGTGCTGCATACTTTGAGATGTGTAGTGTGCCTGATTAATCTTGTTTGATTTCCAATATTTGCAATTAACAGACATGTTTGCATATTTCCTTTTAATTTTAAATGGTTAAACTTTGAATAGATTATTTCAAATTTTTTTCATTGAAAAAGCTTCTGAAATTTTGAATTGGGATTTTTTTTCTGTTCTACTTTTCACTGTGCATGAGCGTTACAGAATTTCTTATGAAGAAACAAATGTAGTAGCCACCCTGTCCATTAATTATATTTTCACATCACAAGGAAATTATTTGCTTTATATTTGCCAAGTATTCTGAAGTTTTCAGCTTTAAAGCACTGGAAATACCAATTATTATATTCTTCTCTGTGTTAGTTGTGTCTGTACAAAGCCATTTGAAATAGAGACTGAAAAATTCCTAGATGTTAATTATATTAAAATTTACAAAATTTAAATTTTCCTTCATGTTCAAAAACTGCTCATTTTTCATATAGTACTGTTAAAGATATTGCAAATAATTTCAGAAGCAAAGCAAGACAGTCTCTCTTAAGCACAGGAGCAATCTGCATTATATTCTGCCATATCACAATGCATATGTGTTCTTGGTTCTTAGTTTTAAAAATGTGAACAGTTCATGAGCTATTCTGCATTCATCACATAAAAACAGAAGCACTTCCACTGAGAACAAGCATGATGATATGTATTAAGTTGTCTTTTTCTGCTTTCTCTTTAAGCTGCAGTTCATGTAGTAGGCATCTGGACAAGAGAGGTCATGATGCATGAGCTATATTGTACTAAGACACTGGGAATATAAATTATGACCAGTCCATGTACTTTCTGCCTTGCTTTATGAGGTTATAACACAAGGCAAACAGCGATACCTTATTTTAACCTGTACTCTCAAAAGGAGTATTTACTTTTTAAAGTATTGGTTGGTTTGTTTGTTTTGTTTTTTTTTTTTTCTGTAAATATCTAAAAATACTCTGATATTTAGTTTTTGTAAAAATATTGAGTTTTCAATAACATGCATCTAGACTTGATAGAAAATGTTATATGGTGATATGTTAATGATATCTGACAGTTAAAAAAACCTGGATAATTAAATGTAAGGAAGTATTCTCTAGACTTTACATTGTGTTTATACAGGGGGATAGGTATTTAGCTACAAATGCTTAAAAGCTTGTAGACAAAGCCTATAAAGTTTATTCTTTTCATAATCCACTACAAAGCAAATTCATTGTTAATTTGCCTTTGACAATGTTCAGTGAACAAAAAAAATGATTGATGAAGTCTTTGTTCTATGCACAGTAATTTAGAAGGATTATGATCATAGCAGTACAGATCAAAAAACTAAGATTTTCATGTTGATTATTGATTGTTCTTAAATTCTGTGTTACCATAGTCTCAAATTTGGAATATTAGTGTGAAACAGGTATTGGAATGACTGTTGAATTCAATGCAATACACAAGTGGGCCTTTCTTGGTTGCCCTGATAAGGAAGGAGGTGTAAAAAAGTAATTTATTATTGAGATATATTGCTGTCATTGTTATTATTTACTGATTTATATTGATGTTGAAATATGCCCTACAGAAAGCCTTTCATGAAGTAAAACTTTTTGGTGTTTCTGACACAAGTTGTTAGATCCTGTATTGTAGACTAAAACCACACAAGTTTTCAGTATTTAGACTTAGGCATGAAAAGCATCATAAAGGCCAGGCCTTTACTTGATCAAGTGTGTAAAGATCTTTCTCTGAGACCATAGCTCCTAAGGATGCTTGGAAACATTCTGAACTTTTAAAAATCTCTTCTAAACTTTACATTTCTATTATTCATATTCAAGCATATTGTGATGATAGCACTTGCTTTACCTCAGTAAGTCTCAGATGACTAATTTTCCACCAAATAATCAGTCAAGAAGAAAAGGCTTTCACAAGATGAGGGCCAGGGGAAGAGTTTCTGATCTAACTGACTGGTGCAATTTCAGAACAACCCAGATAATTTCAGTGGTGTTCACTTTGATTTTAACAGATGTAACAGAGTCAAACTTAGCCCAAGGTTTTTATTAAAAACTAATTAAATAAATTGCTTACACAGCACATGCAGACATTCAAGAGAGATAACATGAGTCTGGGAGGGAGAAGTTAATATAAGATGTCAAACTACAAGGTGATTTTTCTCCAGTGACACAATACATATGTTCAACGCTCCCTCACATTTCCTAATCTCCTCTGTCCCATCTTCCAATCCACCCTGATACATTTATATTTGCTATCTTTTATTCTTGTCCTGCCTTCAAGGCCTTCAGTGTCAAGACCTGTATCTCTGTAGGCAGCCACTTATTGTGGTGAAATACTGCATAGATGAAGGCAGGTATGCCTGTGAATTTTCCTGCAAGACAGAGGATTATAGATTTAATATTATCAACCAAAACCTTCCTAACTCTATTGTTAGTCATACAATAGAACTTCAATTTTTAATTTTAACTATGTATGGGCAGGGCAAACATTTTTGTAGCCTCTTTCTTTTCTTTAACCTGTCTGTCATGGAGATGACCACCAGACATTTTTCAAAAGGTCTGTGAGTCACACAATTTGTTTCTGGAGAACTGAAAAGTTAAATCAAAAAAAGGTATCTGGAAAAGAACAGGATGGTGTAAAACAAGAAAGTGAGATTAAGATAATTCTGACCAAAAAAAAAGAAGTTACAACAGATACTCTAGCTAATGTACTTTATATGTACAGGCCTTGCTGGGACTGAATCATTCATATCCCAATAACTTCAGCGAGAGCTGAGCCTACTCAGTGTTGCAAAAGAAGAACCCAACACTTTTTTATGCATGGCTTCATGTTTATGCTGGCTGTTTTAAGAACTACAGAGGAAAATTGCTCTGTGTGTTTTAGGCATGTAGTCTTATAAAAGAGGTACGAAGTGTGATGCTTCAGGAGTTCAGGAGAAATCATTGGAAAGACGTGGTGTGACATGAAGTTAATGTAAAATTTTGACTAAAACAGAACCATGGAGTCTGCCTAAAATACAGCCGTTTATTGCCCTGCTAGTGCTATAAAAACAGGCTTTCTATTGGTGCCACATAACATTTGAACACTTTATATATTTACAAAGGTATTGTAAATACTCCTCATTCTCATGGGAAGACAGAAAAAAACTTGTACTTGCCTATTTTTACTGTTAAGTAGCTGAAGATTGAAGAGCCCAATACTGTCAGCTTTCAAGATAGTTCAGTATCTATTTAGACAACAAATTATAGTATAAAGAACATAGTGCTCAATTTTACTACTCCCAAAAATTTGGCACTAAATCCCCAAATCCCCAAGGATCAGTGTAAAGGTTTAAGGAATGGGCAGTTTCGTTTGGTTTTTTGTTTGTTTTTCTTTTCACTTGGTTGGGGCTTTTTGGTTTGCTTGTTTGTTTTTTTTTTTTGGTTTTTTGCTTGTGGTTTTTTTTTTTTTTTTGTGATATTCTAAATAACTGCAAGTGGCTTGCCTTGGATTAAGCAAGGTAACTGTTCCAGAACCAGGATACTAGAGCATCCTCCTCTGACTGCAGGAACTCAGAATGTAGAGAAATTTATTATAAGTATATACAGATTTACCAAGGAGTCTTTATAGTCTCCCATTTTTCTCCACATGATGCTGTGAGTTACCTTTACAGTCCACAGCTCCAGTGTTAAAACTGAGCATAGTTGAAACATTGGCGATCACAGACTAATGCTATAAAAAACACAGATGCTGAAACAAAGCAGAGAATGGAGTTGAAAAACAAAGGAGATTTAGTACAGGAGTAGTACATGCTATCAAAAGCAAAACATTAGTAAACCTGAAAGTTTGAGTACATATAAATATTTGAAATGGATCTCCTAATAAAACTGCGGTTGATAAAATTTCCTTTCTAATTTTTCATCTGAGTTAACACTGGGATAAGATCATTGCTGCTAGGGAAGGCAGTGCTATCACTGTCAGGTTACAAAAATAACAACTCACAGTACATATATTTATGAGTCTACCAAATTCTACCGGTTTTTAAAGCCAAAGAATATAACACTTGCATGTCAAAAAGTGATTTTATGAGATCTAATAGTGTGGTATTGTTGCCTAAAAGGCTAGCCCAAAAACTGAGGCCAGGCAGGAGTAAGGGAATAAAAGGTAGGTATTTATTTGAGGGGCCTTCAAAGGTACATTTAGGGCAGACAAAGCCTCCTCCTTGGGGCATCACCCAAAATGGACAATGAGTCATGAGTTCTCCACAGTTTTGTAGGTTTGGTCCATTTGCATATCAGCATAGATTNTGGGCAGCCTGAATGTCCTTGGTAAGTACAGAGTAGCACTGTTATGTCTATAGAGAACAGCAACCAATGAGATATAAAGCATACTTTCCAGGCAATGCAGGATTTGAAAAATATAAGGGTTAAAACCTAAGACAACAGTATGGATGCTTGTCTATTAGAAAGCAACTAATTACAAACATTGACATATACTAAGTCATTGAGACATCCCATCCTAGAGTCTAATTTGATGCTAATTCGGTGTTGGATTTGAAAATTTAATGATGCAAGGAAAAGGTTTGACTACAATAAGACTTGAAATAAGATCCCTTTAGTTTCAGACTATTGTTCTAAAGGCCAAAAGCAGAAGAGAAAGATAAAGTCTAACACAAAGGTGTGAGATAGGCTAAAAACCTAAAATAACTATAACATAATAAAATACTACTATTATAATTTTGTTCATATGAATTTTTTATCGTGAGTTTTTTATCCCAAGACTAATCTTTTCCTTCAGCCTAAAGGAAGGATCAAAGAATCATGGAGGTTGGAAAGGGTCTCTAAGAGTGTCAAGTCTAACCATTGACCTAGCACTGCCATGTTCACCACTAAATCATGTCCCAGTTACGACATCCACAGGTCTTTTTGAACATTTCCATTCATGGTTTTTCCGTCACTTCCCCAGGCAGGCTGTTCCAATGCCTCACCAACCTTTTAGTGAATTTTTTTTCTTAATATCCAATCTCAAATCCCACAGTTCAGCTTGTGCCTTTGTCCTCTCACCCTGTTGCTTGTTGGCTGGGAGAAGAGACCACCTTGCCACAATCTCCTTTCAGGGAGTTGTAGAGACTGATGATGTCAACCCTGAGCCTCCTTTTTTCCTGATGAAACAGCCCCAGCTTTCTCAGCCCCTCCTCACAGGACTTATGCTCCAGACACTTCCCCAGCTCCATTGCCCTTCTCTGGCCACACTCCAGCACCTCAATGTCTTTCTTGTAGTGAGTGGCCCAAAATTGAACACTGAACTTGAGATGTGGCCTCACCAGTGCCCAGTACAGGAGGAGGGTCACTGCCCTGGTTCTGCTGGCCACACTATTGCTGATACAGGCCAGGATGCCATTGGTCTTCTGGGCCACCTGGGCACCTGCTGGCTCATGTTCAACTGCTGTCAGCCAGGACCCCCAGGTCCTTATACACCAAGACAGCCTTCCAGCAACTCTGTCCCCAGCCTGTAGCCTGGGGTTGTTGTGACCAAAGGGAAGGATCTGGAAATTGACCTTATTGAGCCTTATCCAATTGGCCTCAGCCCATTGATCCAGCCTATCCAGATCCCTCTGCAGAAGCCTTCCCACCCTCAGCAGGAGTCCCATAGAATTTGGTGTCACCTGCTAACCAACTAGAGGGGGCCAGATCATGGACAAAGATACTTAACAGGGCTGTCTGTCCCCAATACTGAGCCCTGAGGAATACCTTGGAAAACCTGCAACCACCACCAGCTGGACATAACTCCATTCCCCACCACTCTCTGTGCCTGGCCATCCACAAGCAGCCATTTTTTTCAGGAGAATGTGTGGGAAATGGTGTCAGAGGCTTCACTAAAGCCCAAATGTGCATACGCACAGCCTTTTCCTCGTCTACTATGTGGGTCGCCTTGTCATAAAAGGAGACCAGGCTGATCAAGGGGGAGCTTTCCTAAAGGAGAAGTAGTCTTCCCTAAATCTGTGCTGACTGGACTGATCCCCTCTTTGTTTCACACATGCCATGTGATGGCACTCGAAATTATCTGCTCCATGAGCTTCCCCAACACCAAGACCAGGCTGACAGGTCTGTAATGCCCCAGATCCTCCTTCCAAATCTTCTTGTAGATGGACATCACAGTGGGTGACCTTCAGTCATCTGTGACATTCCCAGGTGTCCAGGACTGCTGGCAAATGATTAAAAGTGTTTCTCTTGCCAGCTTCCTCAGTACCCTTGGGCAGACCCCTGACAACTCCTTGGCCTGGTGTGTGTCACTGACCATTTCCTCCTGGATTATGGGGGCTTCTGCTTGCCGTAACTGTCTTCCAGCTCAGGGGTCTGAGTACCCAGTGAACAACTCATGTTGTTCTCAAAGACTGAGGTAAAGAAAGCATTATTGTCTCAGCCACAATGATGTTTCCCTCTGCATCCAATAAAGGATCACAATTCTCCTTGGCCCTTGCTTTTTGCTGATGTATTTATAAAAATATTTTTTTTTATCTCTTGCAGCATTATCCTGTAGAAATGTAACAGTAAAGATAACCACTGCCAAGATTTTTGTCACTGGCTGTAGTAGGGTACATGTTGCCATATTTGACTTACTGGGATATCAATAAGCAAAGCAAGTAATACATATGCTATTATATTTATTAAAAATATGAATGATGCTCAGAAGTATGATTTTAAATTGATTTGGGAAAACAAAACAGTAAGTACTAAGAAATGCAACTGCTCCGTTTTCTTCAATGACTCCTGTGTTTCACTGATTGTTTCAGAAGGGAAAAAAAAAAGATTCTACAAGGAAATATTACAACTGTGACTGAACGAAAAACAAGTATGCGTCAGAAAATGTAAAATTCTTCCTGCTTATTTCAAATGTTAATACATATTTTAGTGGTTAATGTAGCATTGCAATGAGTTTTCTACAGTCGAATGACATTCACATCAATGCCAAACAAATCTTAAAATTCAGGCTTTTATTATGGTGAAACTTCTTTGGTCCAAATAAACACTGTCTTTTATTATTCCACAAAACAGTTGTTAACCAGAAGTGCTAAAAGAGAAGACAGTCATCACTAAGTTTTTCTGTCTCCTTGTATTCAGTTCAAAATTTTAGGGTGAGGAAGTTGAACTCTTCTGGTGAGAATCTTTCAAATGCTAAGGTCCAATTTTGTTTCTTCTTTCAGTTTGTCATTTTCCTTATTGTCTTTTATACTCACCTCCTTACATTTATTTATAAATATTTAAAATGTTTCCCCCTAGTATTCAGTATTCCATCAAAATTCCCGATTGTATTTCGTCTACTGGGGCACTGGGTGTAACAATAGTAGTTAAAGATTTTTTTGGTCTTTGTATCCATTTTGGAGGACCTAGAGACTGAATTCAACTGCCTTTGCATAGGAAGACATTAGTCATACAGCTTCCTCACACTGACCTGAGATGTATGTCAGACTGTGGTTCTGGCACTGCTCCTTACATCACAGTGAGCATAACTGATTCCACTTGTAGAGAAAATTGTTCCTCCATGTCAGATCATCCTGTCCCATTACTGACACCTTCAAATAGCACTTCAAGGGAAACTCGAGTACCTTGGATGGCTTGAAACCACCTCACAGTCCTTGGAAGTTAACAGAGGAGAGTCAGTGCTTCCCTCCTCCTCTCCCAGTCACAAGCTTAAGCTATCACCATTGCCACTTCCAGAGTCCTCATCCTACCCTGAGGTGAGCAAGCAGAAAATTAGCCAAACAAAAAAGTGAATAATATCTGTAGTTTGTATTGCATTTGTTCTAAAATATCTCTACTTCACACTAATTCATAAATGAGAATACACATGAAGAAAGGAATTGAAAAACAACTTGAAAAAATGTCTGAAATATTTGCTCTTTCCTTCATTAAACTATTGCTAAGTTTCTGTCTCTTAATGATTTCCATCTGTGCGCCCAGGATTTGAAAATACTAAAACTGTCATACAGCCCCCTAGATATAAGTTTAAATACAACTCCAAACAGACCTATGTTCCTCTGTTCCATTGATGTTTGTCTCCTTATCACTCTTTCTTCCAGCTGCATCTTATTAATGATAAAACACAAAGACTTTGAAAGGATTTTGAAATCATTAATTTAAATGTTAGCATCCTAAGATGAGTTCTTGCAGTCAGGGTAAGCACTAAATTTTCTTGGGCTTTTTTAGCTAGAGACTTACCAGCTAATGAGAGAAAGCTCTCTTTCATGTGTAAAAATATAACACAAACTGTGGAGTTGATGGGAGACTTGAAAGGGTACTACCAGAACCACCTCCAGCTCTGATGAAACTCATATTGAAACAAACATATAGCTATTTCAAAGCTAAGTGTAAGACTGTGTTGGTAGGGTTATACTAACTCTTTGTCCTGTTAGTCCTTAGTTCTCCTTGCTGTGATGATTCTGTGTTCAGAATGGTTATTATCAGGGCAGTCATTGTGATGGTTAATATCCAAATGAGCATAACTACTTGAGGTGAACGATATTACTTATTTTCCTCCAAAGCACTGACATCCATGTAAGAACACCATCTTTGCTCAAGGCTTTCAAAAATCAGTAGATTTGCAATCTCTATAGAGTAACAAGAAATCAGATGACAACAAAATTACCAGGCAGTGCACATATTCACACACACCACGTAAGTCTAGCTTGACTTATGGATGTCCTTAAACTAAGCATAAATTTAGCTGCGCTTTTGCCTGAAGAAAACAGGAACTTTTCACAGATGGTGTGCATTATTTTCCAGGCTACACCATGTCTGCACCCAGCAGTTCTAACCAAGGAGAATAAAAAAGGAGGGTCATACTTTTTATCTGATAAATGATCATGTCATGTTTTGTAAATAAGGACATAAACTTGAATACATTCAAAACTTTTGGCAATATATGTCATACAGCATAGCATTCATGATACATAAAGAAAAATCCTGAAAAGACATTTTCTGCATGGAAATAGGACTGTTCAGATAAATTTGTATTTTGGTGACAGGTACAAAAACAGTTACTATAGCACCAAGAATTTAGAGAAGATTTGAGGTACTCTTACTGTGTTCTTTGCAACTCAGGAACATGCATTGGCATAAAGGTGAACAGAAGAAAGAGTTTGTGTAAAACAACTGTTTTTTCTCTGAGTGTCCAGGCAATAAGTGGAATAAAATTGAAGAGAAGGTATGTAGATTTTGCATTGAGAGTACATATGAGTAAATATTTTATTTTTTTTTCCCTCAAAGATGCTTGTAATTGTGTAACTGTGCAGAAATTGCTTGTTACTACCCTACATGCACAAAACCCCAGTGAATCGGGTAAGGCATCCGAATGCAATACAGTGTAAGTGTTTTATTATAAGCATCAGTAACTACATCAGAGATAATCAGAAATTACAGTGTTGTAGCTGTGCTGAGGCTTTAGTCTCAGGCTGAATTAATTCTATGACTGTTTATTACACAGACGTGCCTGTAACTTCATGTGAGAAGGTTTGAATAATCACGTGCTTTCACAAATGCCTCATTTTAGTATTAACCTCCTTATGTTCCCCATCTGACTAGCTGAGAGTCAGGCTCTGTGAGAACACTATGGAACAAGAGCTGCAGTGAGTTTCTATCAGATGTGCTAAGGAGGAGGCTATTTTTTTCCTTTGAAGACAGACAACCAGACTCAACTACATCAAACAAAGTTTAGGACAACCTGTATGACATCCTTTGTTTCTCATTTGCAAAAATCAGGTAATTATCATGATTACTTGTTTTATTGGTTTCTTAGAACCCTTAAGGCATACCAGGAGAAAAAAGCTATGGAAAAATATATTACCACTATCCATCATGATCTGGGTCTTAAATTAGTATCTTTTAGCAGAAGTATAGTTGCTAACTGTGTAATAATTTATTTCAGGTAACATTTTTTTATTGCCCTCTAATTTCTCCTCTTCTTTGTCTGTTTTCTTCCTTTCTTAGGTTGAAGATAAAATGGCTGGCACACCTGGCTTAGAAATGCTCTTCCTATTACTTTTTTCCCTGAAAATTTCTTTACAATTTGTCTTCTTCTTGCAGAGATGCTCATTGCCAAAGCACAAGGTGAACGGTCAATTACGACAATGCAGGGCACCAGTATCTGGAGTCTGAAAGGCACCTGTTCAGTGTGAGTAGACTGAGCAAAGAATGAGCAAAAGTATGAAAATTTTCCTTCATAAGACATAGATTACATGGGTGTACACCCTGAAAAAAGGGACAAGTGGGGTCATGGGGCTGGAAAATTGTAGAAATTCATTGTTGGCATAAAGAAACTGAATAGGAAATTAATACTTTCTGTTTCTTGTAATAGAGTATTTGACCTTAAAATACAATGGAAATTAGATAAAAACACCAGATTTAAAAAAAAAAAATCAAGGAAGTGTTTTTCACACAATATAAAATTATACCCTAGAGCTGCTCTCCCCTTGTGATAGTCTGCTATGTCTCAAAAAGCACTTTATCAATTTAGTATTAAAAATATATATTCTTAGACCATCACATGGATTCAGTTGGGTGTTTTGAAGGCTGTTATCATCTCTGGGCAGAAAGTCTCAAATATTTCTATAAAGTATTAGCTGGACAAAAGAAGTACCAAAGTTGAAAATTAACTTTTTCCTTTTGTCATCACAGTTTTATATGGTAAGAGAGTTTTAGTGAAACTGCATTGAGTTAATTTTACTGTCCATATTTTTGTACCTACTGAATAAGTAGGGAAAGAGAAATTCAGGAATACTGACCTCATTCTTTAACCAGATTCCATTACCCTATGTAAAAATTAAAGGATTGACATTCTAAGCCCAACTCCTATGACTTTCTAACCAACAGGCAAACTCACAGACAGAAACAAACCTAATGAGGCAAATAAAAATATTTGTAAAATATTAACTAACTGAAAATCAGCACAGCCTGTAAAGGTCAAGCTTATTCAATGACATATGCCTTGTTAGGCATGGGTGCACTCTGTATAGACTAATGGGACAGTTCTTAAACAGCATTCTTGCCATTCACTGGGAGATAAGAAAAGAATTAGACTTTATCTGCAACAGATCTCTTAGCACCTGATGGTTTTGGGGACAGTAATTTCTGGTTTTTTTCTGTTTATATCTGTTTGATCAAAAGTGATGGCAGTTATTTGTGGATTTATGGATGAATGGGGGAGGAAGCACCCTGAGAACTAACTCATGCAGTACCTATTGGAACTCCCCTAACATCTTTCCTTTCCTTCCTCATTCATTCCATATCTTAGGGTCATTTGTTCTCTAGGTTTTACACCAGCTTAACAGATTTTCAAGCACTGCAAACACTTGTTTGGTGTAAGTGAGAGCAGGAATATCATTAAAAATGTCCCGGCACAACCAGAACACACCATGAGATGTTTGACCTCCTCATCAAATAACCCTCTCCAGTTCATCAAGCACCTTTCCAAAACATTTTGTGGGAAGTCCTGGGAAGATGGCCAAACCCTTGTAACTTAAAATGCTTAAGCAAGAAGAAACCTTTGAGGACAGATGATTTTTATCTCGACTACAAACTGGGACTCTGTATGTTGTTACTGTTTTCCTAGGGTTTTATTGTCTGTAATTTGGAATAGTGTCACTGTTTTACCCAAATGGAGGACACACAGCCAGTGCAGTTGAAGCAGCAGCAGTGGCAGCAGCCACGTTTATTTTTCTATTCCTCTTTATATATGGTAAGAACCCATCAGGTGACCAACCACCCCCGGGGTGACTGGCTGGAGCCCCACACCATCCAATTCCAAAACACACTCGGTCTAAAACCAAAACATCTCAGGACAAACAACAGGTGTCCAAGCGTTATCTTCTTGTTTTGCATAGTTTGCATGAGAAAGAAGAATTTCTCAAAAGACTCTGTACAGCCACAGAATAGAGTCTTCTTCACTAGTAGTATCAAATGGCCTCTCTTCCTAATTATGTCTTGCCAGTTCAAACACTGTACAGGAAAACATATGAAGTTAGAGGACAAATATCAAGGAATTAAATTGTTAACCCACCACAGATATATATATATATTTTTTTTGATAACCCAGATTTGTGCCCATTCATTGTACTCATACAATCCGTTTTCTGTGATTTTTTTTTTTTTACTTTCTTTGTTCTTCTTCTTTCCTGCTTACCATTGAAACAACATTTTTTCTGAATTCCAGAGGTGCCAAAAGCTCTCATTCTTCTAATTTTGCTCTGAAGGAGTAGAGAGAATCTGTCTTACACAGTGAAAGAAATCTCTAACCCTCACAGGACTCTTTGGCTATACTCAGTATTAATGACATATGTTCCAGTCACTAGAGTTGCTCCAGGAAAACTGTGTATTTCTGGTAGAGATAGAGGGGATAAAATATGTCAGAGTATGTTTTTCTGTGAAATGTTTGTTTTTCTTTAACAACAAGAAAATCAAAAGCATTATTCTTCAGTTTTTGGACATTGACATTTGATTCTTTTGTCTTTCTGCTATTTCAATGACATAAAAAAGGAAGTGAGAGACAGGCAAAATTGACAAAAAATGAATACCCAAGTATTTGAGGTATTTTTTCACCGACTCTAAATATTTAAAAACTACTAAGCTTTTTAACCCAAAGGTCAAAAGCTTACCTTTCTGAATTTAAAAATCTATTTTTCATTATATTAAAACATAAAAAAGTTTGCAGACAAAAAATACAGGGCAATGTTAACAATTACATACATTTAATAAAAGTTATTTCTATCTTAAATTAAATAAATAAGTGAACCAGAAGAAAAAAAATCTAGATTCTGTCATAGCACACAGGTAACTTTCATTCCAGGTAATTAATGTAGAAAAATAGGTCCCTCAAGGATACTGCTCACCCTAACCTAAAGTAGAACTCTAAAATAACTGCTTTTAGGGTGCAATGTCTCTAATCTGTTAATCTCAGCTGACAGTACAGGAGCACAAAGTGATTTGGACCAATGTATGATGTAGGTTTCTAAAGGTGAGAATTATACGCAAAATGAGTTATGCAAACCCTGTTACAAAATTAATGTATCAGCACTGGTGCATACCATGAAAGTTAGCACAGTGTCTGTGCCTAATAAACCAAACTGAATCACTGGAAAGATTGCATAGTCCTTTAAAGGCATAAAGTGCTAAAGTCATTATTTTCTGAATATGAGAGAAAAAATTGGTTGTTTACATTTCCTCTTTCTCTCATTTCTGTACACACTTCTCTAGAGTTGACAGGGGCTTGATATCTCTCTAAGCTAGCCATAAACATAAGACAAGTGTAGAAGCCAAGATATTTGGTGATGGTGGCGGGGGGGGGGGGGGGCACCTTCATGTTGT
>VZRZ01005364.1:335791-346508 GCA_013398175.1 Climacteris rufus
GGGGTGGGTCACCTTCATGTTGTTATCCTTATGAGTTTAGTGAACACCACAGAACAGAGGTTCCTAGTTGGGTGACCCAGGAGCTTTGTGTGCTTTGCTGACTTCTAGCTGTCTAGATTATAAAGTCTCTAGTGCAAAGACTGCTTTTGTAATCTGCTTTTCTATACAACCTAACACAGTCCAACCCTGACTTTTATCTGTGCGTGGCTATGCCAGAGTAATAATAAATAAAGATTAGTCTTATGCAGCCTCATGCATATTATGGAAACAAGTTTATATGAAAATTAATGTTAAGAGAAAGCCATTGATTTAACATTCAGCACAGCAAGAAGTTTTGAATGACATAGATGTAGATGTCATGAATATGTAAAACATTGTAATCATTTTCATAATTAAATAACTTTATTTGAAACAAGCTGGCTATAAAATAATAAATTGGCAGTACAGAAAGTCATTGTGATACCAGCTATAAATACCAAAATGTAGCTTAAATTCATCCATAAAATGGTCCTGTCAAGTAATTTTTAATGAGGTAATATGTTAAAAAATTCCCTTGTTTCTCATTGTATTTCTACATGCAAACTGTGACATAGCAGCCTTTCAATTTTGAGATACTGTCTGTATTAGTAGATACCAATTTGAACATAAATTAGGATGAAACTAATCTTACATTTTCAATGTTGGTTAGCTGTTTTGTGACTATTGTGGAAAATGCAGGCAGATTCTTTTGTTGTTGACATCAGAAGTGGGGGTCATTCTGGGCCCACTGAGTACATTCTGAGCTCAAGCAAAAATTGATTTCCTTTTTTTAAAAAGCAGCTGGCATTACAATGACTAGCTTTCTTTCGATTTTTCTTTTCCACTGAAGCATTCAGTGAATGCAGCAGGCATAATAGGCTGAAGTAAACAGTGTCAGGTTCTGTTATATCAAGAGCTCTTTTAAACTAAGCAGACAAGCTATCATCAGTGCCTGAAACCCTGTAAATGGCAGCAGAGACTGAAAATGAGTTTGTTTCCTGACAAGTGTTTTGATGACATTTTGAAGAATAGAAGGAGATGCTTTGCTAATTACTGTGGCAGCCACATGTTCAGTCATGATACTGGTTCATTAATAAGCAAATATAAACAGCCTATGTAAGGCAGTAATAGAATTAGGGATTCAATGAAATATAGGCCAGCAACTCAGATCATCATAAACGTGAAAACTATAAGCAGATCCCCTTTTACTTTGTCTATGTTCATCTTTGTTTATTGAGGAAGCCTGTATCTCTCTCAAATGCTTTGGTAAATCAAGAGCTGTCTGTGGTAGGGCAAGCTAGGAGCGAGTACAAAAAAGATAGAGGTGAATTTTTTGTCTGTAGATTCACAAGTATGGGGTAGGTATCCTTTGATAGGAGTGCAAATTAAAAACAAAAGCAGTATTTATAACAAGAGGTGAAATCAGTCTTTCAGCACATGGTCTAGCTTCAGTCTTGGTGAGGCAGTACATTAGAAGACTTGCAAAGCCATAGGCAGTTGAGATTAGACATATTGCAGCAAGGGGGTCCTAATAATACATGACAACTGGAAAACAGTGCTTCAGCTGAGCACTACTCTTTCTGTAGGAGGCTTAAACAACTGAACGTTTTGGCTAGTTCAGAGTTGGCTCCAAGTTGTAGAGCACATTTTCATTCATTGAGAAAAATACTTGGAAAATTCAAAACAAAATACACACAGTTATATATGTATAAAAAACCTTTAAGCTATCAGGTTGCCAGGAAATAGATCGTAGTGCATGCTGCCTGTTCCCACTGTAGGACAGAGTCTTCTTGTGTTACTGATCTTTGGAAATCAAAAAAGGAAAATGTCTTTTGTGTCATATATCTGTTCTTTTATGACACATAATATAGGGGCAGGTTGGGACCTTCCTTTTTGCAGTTGGCAGTGGGGAAACGAGATCTGTTTTTTTGTGAAATTCTTGGAATTTTTTTTACATAAAGTCCCTTGCAGTGTTTATGTATAGTGCATATCCAAAGGCTATGTTGTCCTTTGAGACAGAGAAGATTCTTGCAGTTTCTTTGCTATCCTGCATTTGTCAGTTCCATCCTTCTGTCTTGTTCTTCTTCACTTTCTTCCAAAATACACATGCTGCTTGTAAAACTAGAACAATTCATGTTAAAAGAATCTGTTTGGAAGAAATACATTTTTAAAAATCATCACTAATTAAAAATTTGTTTGATTTCTTTTTAGAAAAGTGTATTTTTATTTTTATGTACTTTTTTGTTTTCAAACATTTCTAATAGCATGAAAAATAAGACCCTGCAACTGAATGATACTCAGAAATAGCTCCTGAGAAGACATGAGCTGAATATTATGTAAATGCTTTAGAATGTAGAAAGCATGTTAAGGTATTAATGTGAAAATATCAAAGTGATTAAGTGGTTCGTAAAGAAAATGGACTTTCAAGGAGCTTAAACACTGCAAGTCAGATCAAACTGAGAACTAGCTGTAACATTAGGTATAAGAAGGGATAAAAATATACTGAAGTTGCATACAACAAAGGTCTCATCTCAGTATTCAAATTAGGTAGGGCTTTTTCTGATGTTTCTTTTAGTCCTTGTCCTCCAAAGCTTGGTTAGATTATTGTTTGTTACTACATAGAGTCAACAAAAACCATAACTGGGGTAGTTTTTAGTTTGCATAAACATATATATATACTTTACAAGATAAGCTGTCAAAAACATCAATGAAAAATAAATACTCTAAATGTAGCTATAAATTATATGTGTAGGTTCTGAAGTTTCTTACTCTGTTTTTACTTATTGAAGTTGTGGATGGGGTAAGATATTAGAGTCTTTTGATACTGGAAGTGAACTTTTTCCTTGATGTGCTATGTGGCCACTCCTTTCCCTTTCATTATGTAGACAAGTTTAGAACTGATTCTTGATTTCTAAGTAACTAAAAAACGAAGTAGTCAAGCATTTACCAAGAATCCTGTTATAGAGTCTAGAGCTGGAATATAGTGTCAGGACCACTGTATGTCTGGATCCTCTGGGGAGTTTGTACAAATAGCTTAAAATACAACTTCTCTTTTGACATTAAAGCTGGACAACAAGACATGACACTACTGCCAAAGCATACAAGAAGACAGGCTCACATTTTCAAAGATACTGATACAATTTCAATAATTTCTATGAATCTGCTGTTGTTTTTACCATGAGCCTCAGGAAAATAGATAAAAACTATTTGTCTAGTGGATTTTAAGGCTTTCCTTGTGTAAAAGTGGACACTTAAAAATTAACCAAGTATTGTTTGTTCATTTGTAGGGATCCACCTTAAGGAAATAATGGCATTTATACTAAAAATCTTCATCTTGTTATGTATGTGAAAGTTGTATATTGCCTGGCTTCCCTGGTCACTCTCAGACGAAGCACCGACCACTGAAAGCCCAAGAGCCCACTTCTGGAGGCACTGCTTCAGGGCTGTGCGTGGGTGGCTCACGCAGAGAGTGGGGGTGGCCCGGGGTGAGAAGCAGACGAGGTGTGGTAGAAATGAGGCAAGGAGGCAAAAGGCTGTGGGAGGGGGTCTCCCCCGTGGTTCCTTTATTGCAGGGTCAGGGGAAGGCATCTGGGAAGGAGAGCCGGAGGGAGAGCTCCGAGGAACTGACAGGTTGCAGCAGGTTAAAAGGGAAGGGAAACCGGGAGGGGCTGGAGGGGATACCCAATGAAGTACCATGCAAGGGGAGGGTACAGGGATCCAGGGTCCACTTAAAACAGTGCAGGGGAGGGTACAATGATCAATAACTAATAAAATATCAAATATAACCAAGGCTTCTAGAAGTGTGGGTAGGTCCAAGGCTCGGAGCACGCCTCCCTTCTAGAAGAAGGGGCTGGTCTCAAACTCCGGTGCTGCCTATAGAGTCCTCCCCAAGGGAGGAGTCTCCTACATCCAAGGTGGACCTGAAGCAGGAGGCGGTGGCAATATCCAGAGAGGGGCCTCCCAGTTATGACTATATAATAGTCACATTAAAATAGTGAGTAATGTTGAGACCTTGATCTTGACCAAAAGGAATTGTACAAACCATGTAAGAGCTATTATCCCATAATAGCCTTCAGATTATTTTTAATGACACATCTACCTTTGTTACATTTCTGTCAGCTACAGTTCAAGTTGCTCCTTTTGACCCAGAACAATAATCGCTGTGGAGAGCACTGCCCATAATTGTGAGACTGCATTACTTTAGGATCAGATACCACATAAGACAAGATGTCTTGTAGAACTATTCAGTGAATCCTGACCTTTTTATTTGGGACAGGATATTAATATCCTTAGATGATACCTTAATCATTATATGTGGCATTAGTGTGCTGTAAATTTTGTTTCCAGAAGTCTGTAAAGCTACTGTCTTTTGTTCACATACATATTAAACTTTATTTTTTGTTGTTTTTCTTGGCCCCTAGCTCCAAAACATATTGATCTGGGATTGTAATGTTCACTGAGTTTTCATAAATGAGAAGATACTTTATAGCCTCTTAGCTATACGCCACCTCTCTTTGTTAGCAGCATGAAACTGGCTGTCTTTGTTTGAGCCTCATTCTTCTGGTAAGACTTGCTACTAGGAACAGAAGTAACTGTGACAGAGGAGTCACGTTGCGGTGTGGTATTGCAGAGGAAATCTTTCTTTTCCTATATATACTGATCTTTAAAGTGTCTAAATCTTTGTACCAGAGATCCAAGACTGAAGATGTAACATTAAAACTGATTTTGAAAAAGCAACACTGTCTCTGAGCTATGATTACTATGGCTATGACAAGTAACTAGTGAATTGCTCTTTCTTTTCACAAAGACAGTATACACATAGGTTTAGAGTGTTTGCTTCTGGTGACAAAAGGCATTTAAGAAATCATTTGGTGTTACAGTCTATTCTCTGTGCACCCATCCAAAGAGAAATTCAAATTTTAAAAGCAGAACATAATTATATTTTCTTTCAGTTCTGTAAGGGACAAAAAGAACTTACTCAGGGTAATACAGTACATCATCTGAGTCCTTCCACGATGGCCCCTTTTTTCTGACTGGATATTGCTGTTGGATTCTGAGAACGGTTTTGTCATGAACATAGCAGTAAAAAGACACACTCTGTGTTTGGGGTCTGAACAACATGGATGTATACATTATAGGTCCTGAAAATGGGGCAACAAGAGGTTTTCTTCCTTTCCCTGCAATTCCGCTATGGCACTGGAGATCCGACTTTTTTTATACCTTGGGAAAGGCATACCAAGCAGGCATTTCTGAGTGCTTACACTTCTGAGGAGAATATAATTACTGAGGACATTAACTTCACAGCCAAAGATTGTGGTGTCATGATATTTTCAAGGATTCGGAAGGGCATTTTCTGAGCAATCACTAATCTTGTTTTCCGTTTGTTTTTGGTTACTAATATCATTCATTAAAACAGATAACAACAATCACTTCTTTTTAAATTTTCTACTGAGTCTCGCATTAGTTTAGTTAAAGTTTTCTTGGAACCATATATTACAGACGTGCTCATTTGACTTTCTTTATAAAAGTGATAAATCTTTTGTCCAGGTTTATTCTTAGCAGTTCTAGAAACCTCAAAAAATACACATTGTTGGTTTCTTGTTAAAATAATTGTGCATGTCTACTCTAGTTTTCAGGCACAACCTTTTCCGAGGTTGAGAAGCAGGTTACTGAATTTCTTTCATAAGAGAAAGCAGTCTTTGCCTTTGGACTTAAGAGGGGTTAGCAGAGAGTGAAGGTCTATGCTTTCATTGTTATCAAATCCTCTTGTCATTTTCCCACTGTGGTTTGTAGCAAGCAAACATGTTGACTTCCACAGCTGTTATTTTCCCTCTGTTTAAGTTAGTGTTCTAGTTACTGGTCATAACAGAACAAATACCTTGGTCATTCTTCAAACAAAACCCTTCTGTATGGGTTAATCCACACTGAAGAGAGGAAATGTTGTGAGTTTGGATCCACAGCACTATTTAGTAATGTCTTCCCTTTGGGATGGCATTAGAGAAGTTGTTTGTCAAGACCAACTCCCATTTTGGAACATAAAAGAGTGAAGTGTGTAGTAGAGGAAAGCTTTCATTCTATTTACAGTCTGTTCCTTAAATTAAACTACTGAATATGCAGCAACATTATGCTTACTAAGAAGGTGTCTATTTTAAGTGGCATCACTGGTTATAGCTATTATGTGTGCACATGGAACCAGAAAAGCAGAAATAAAAATAAGTTGTGTTTTCCTCATCATGAGCTTATGAAATGTGTGTTGGTCTATGAAAAAAATACCCTAGCTTCCCAAAATAATGTGTTTTAAAAACAATCATATAAAAAGAAGGGTTGAGAAAATATACTGCTCATTGTTCACTGAACCAAGCTTTTACCTGGTTTGCTGGAAGAACAGTTAATCAAAAGCAAAGACTCTGTCAGCTGCAAGTGGCATAAACACAATTTTGCAAGAGTGAAAGATATGCTCAATACAACATCATGTGAACACTTAGACACCGAAACGGCATTACATGAATACACAGGAATAAAATGGAAATAGCATTTTACATTATAGGTTCATTTTTATTGAAGCATTAAAGAGTCACATGACCTTTTATCTATCCCTTAGGATAGCAATAGAGCTCACTTTGACAGCCAAGTTGAAAAATATGGCCATTTCACAGAGAACAAAAAGTGCTCTAATTGATTCAGGCCATGACTAGTGATGATGAAGGTAGTAAATGGGTGATGGCTATCTTACACAGAAGTTCTTATTTCAACTTTTATTTGTGTGTGTTATGAAAATGAAGACTGGGAGTCAGACTGAAATACCATTTGTCTGTCTCTAAATGGTAACTGGCTGCTAGAAAATTTCCTGGGCTGCACTCACAGTAGGGCACAATATTAAGAACTTTGTACAGCTGCAACATCCAGAACTCTTTGGCAGTATGCAGTCTGTGTAGGTCTAGAAAGTGAAGATACTTGTAACTGAAAGTTAAGTGCATGTAGGAAATAGCAATTACAGCAGTGTTTGCATAACTCACAAGGCCTGAGTTGCAGATTGGGGCGTGTACACTGATTAACAGATTCTGTTGTGTTCTCAAGCGGTACTGAGAAAGAGCCGGCATGTCAGACATGTCTTTCCTCAACTAATGTGACACAGAAGTGTTTTATGGGCAGTTTTCCATCAAAATCAAAATTATATGAGTATGTATTTCCAAACTTAGTAGAAAAAACCTTTCGCAAAATTTGCATGTTTTGAATTGGACTAACTAGAGCAAAAATTGAATCTTGCTGTCCCAGAGGGCAGATTGCAACTGTCTTAATCTGCTTTGAAATTTGGGAAAAACATAGTTGACACAAGAAAGATAAATCAGAAAATGTACAATCAGGCAGTTCCATACTAATTTCTAAGACATTTGTTATTTCGCATTCCCACATATGTTTCCAATGCATTTTTAAGAATGTTAACTATTTTCAACAGGCTTATGCACTCTTAAACACTTTTTAATATGTTTCACTTGCACAAAGTATGCAAGAGACAGTCCTGAAGTGTGAAGTCATTTGTTTCTCTCTGTATATCTGCATTTATACATTGGAGGTGTAAAGTTTGGGCAAAAATTCAGCCACTCTTGCAGGATTATCTGCTGAAGTGATAAACCTTCTGCTAAATCCTTTAAGTCCTGAAGCCAACAAGGGCACTCACTATTCATGATGTTAGGAGGCAGTAAATGATGTTACCTGTAAATCCAACTAAATTTTTAATATCATAGGCCTAAAATATCTTTCACAAATACTTTTGGATAGTGGAATTTTTATGAGCATCTCATGATACTTTTGAGCACTTAAACTGGGCAAAGTAAAATCTCTTTAAATGAGTGCCTTACTGTTGCACATCAACTGTCTCATAGCATTTAAGATTTCATTTAATTATTTAAACTTAGAAATAAGGAAATAATTATTAAAATTAATTAATAATATAAATTTTAAAATTAATAACACTTATTAAATTATTAGAATAAATATATATATATTTATTAATAAAAATCAGTTAATTTAAATCAAGCTTTCTCTAGCATCTGTGACTTGAAACAAGGTCCAAGATGTCAGCTGCAGCCTATATTTGAGGAGGAACCACAGAGCTATGGTTATAACACTAATGCTCCAGGTTGTCCAATGTTAGAAATTCAATCTTCCCAGGAAGCTTCTATAATGACAGTAATCTGAGAAAAAAATTATTTCTTTCCATGTTTTTCAGACAAGATATTACAGAAAAAAAACGAAACATTTATTCTTTTCTTTTTTTTCTATTTCAGTTGGTGATGCTGTTAATAACTCTAAACTTCACCATACTTGTGTATTCTCACTTTTTATTTCACTGTGTTCTATGTAGCTTTTCTCACTTAAACTTTAATTACAACTAAGTGATCTGGATTCTTCTATACTATACTATTACATTGAAAAGCTTTAATTTAAAAAAGTGAGAATGATAACTACATGAACTTCTCAGTTGCTAAGAGTCAGATAATGGTTCCTGTTGTGCTATTAATAATGTGCTTTTTTTCTAGTGAATATATTCAGCAAACTGTACAGATCTTGTGCAGCAGTCAGGTGAAAGTTAAAGATCTGTAGATTAGTGTAACTGGTTTTGTTACACTTTCTAGAAATTGAATAAATAATTTTAATTCATTCTGTGTTCGTTGTGAAACAGTCAATGATCTGAAGATTTGGAGATGGGTCTAAACTGGAGTGTTATTACTATCATTCAATATCTGCTGATGTTTTATTAGCCTACTTTACCGTACATATCCTAGTGTCAAAATATTGCATCTGAGAGAAAGGGGTCAGTGCTCTCACTTACTTCAATAAGAAAACAGAAAGCTTTGCTGTTATCAGGGGAGCTGCTAAGCAAAATGAGCACAAGAAATTTGGCTTATGTTAGGCTGAAGAGTAATGAAGTTTCCAGGAAAAAAGCATAGCTGCATTTTCCTTCTCATCTGGGTGGTTGATATACCAGGTCAAAGATCTTGTGTGTTGATTATTCACAACTTTGTTGTTCCTGGAATTCTTCTAGGGTATATCTACTTGAATAACATCCACCACTTGAAGCCAAAACCCATCCATTTCTCACAGCACCTATCTCAGGGCTTTTTTACTTCCTTTTTTTTTTTTTTTAATCATAGTGAATGATTGATTCTCTCATTGCTTTTCTTGGTGATGTGAAAACTTCATAGCATAAATTAATTTTCTTATCCTTAATGTATTTGCTTGCCATGCAAACTTCTAAAGATTATTGAAAGCATATGCTTTTCATTGCTTGTTCCTTTTCAAACCTCTGTTTTGCTACTATTACATCCTTGTCCAATACCAGAAAGTTACAAGCTTCCCAAGGGATATATTTTATATGCTTGTTCAGATGAAGTCAATATCCTATGTCCTGTTCCACGGGCAGTGACTCAAGTTTTGCCTCCATGGCTGGAAGACCTTGAAACAGCATTAGAGCTGTGATGGTTCACTCACAGAATTCAGACATATATGGTCTCTCATTCCATTTTCCATAAGAATATCACTCTGAGTGCTGGTTTTTGATATCCATGTACACCTAAACAGTTGGATAAATTCCAACATCTACTAGTATAGGAACAATTTACAATTCCAGAAATTCAAAAGTTTGTTTAAAGATTTCAAAGCTGTTGCTGGTTGACAGGGAGAGAGTAATCAGCAAAGACTGAACTAATCTTCTCAAAATAAAGAAATTCTAGTTCTGCTGAACTGTTAGCTGTGAATGTGCTCAAGTGATAAAAAAAAAAAACCAGCTGGGGTGTGTCATTTGGTTTACAGAGTAGCCTTTAATTTAAACTTATCAACAGCATGTGTTCTAGAATAAAAATATGCCTTCGAGTATTTTGTTCAAGATAAAAGCTTGGATTTTTTGTTTAGTTTATTGTAGCTCTTACAGCATGAAAATGATCAGTAAACACATGTACTTCTTTTATGTAGTTCAAATTTACACACAGTTTTTACTGGTTGGTCACACAGAGGTAATTCTGTTGCTCTGGAATAAGGTTAATTAATATATACTCTATAAAATACCTAGAAAGAGAATGTGGAGGAGACAAAGTGAACACTGGATAGTGTATAGACAGAGACAATAAAGTATAAAGGAATTTTTTCAAGAAGTTACATTCTTCACATTTTATAGATTACTTTCTGGATAATAGCTTGTATATTTTTCTATATAGGCTGCTATGCACAAAACTAAAAGACTTTATTTATTATTTAGCTAAGAATAGAAGGAAAGACACTCCAAAGAACAGGCATCTTATTTAACAGAAATTTAGAATCTTTAATTTCAGCTGGTGAATATATTGGATATTTCCAGAAACAAACGCTAATATCTTTCACTTGATATGCTAGGCTAGATACTGCATCTGTGCACTTAGGGAGCTGACTAATACGTTAGAGAAAGCATGTTCAGAGGTAGTGTCTTACACAAAGGAAGAGCAGTCATCTCATTCAAACCATAAACTCTGGTTTATGAACACTTGACATTGTAGCTGGTCTCAGGCCCTGAAGCAAGTATAGCTTGGTCAAGGTCTGAGCTGTAAATTTGCTCTATAGAACAACACATTCATCCTTAGGCTCCCAGTTTCTCACTTTCAGTTTCCCTGCCTCAAAAGGCTTGAAATCTCTCTATGCTGTCATGTAGCATATCGCCTGGCTCCCT
>VZRZ01005365.1:0-63875 GCA_013398175.1 Climacteris rufus
TGGGATGGGGTGGGATGGGGTGGAATGGGGTGGAATGGGATATCCTGCCTCAGGCCAGCACTCCACAGGACTCTGACAAAGTCTGGGCACCCACTGCCCAGGAGGGTTTGCCCACACCTGGGTGTCCTGCAAGGAGCTGGTGGCAGAGCCTGGCACCTGCTGCAGCAACTGCTCCAAACCTGGGGACAAAGGGCCAAGACCATCAAGTCCAACCTGTGACCCATCCCCACCTTGTCAATCTGACCACTGAGTGCTATGTCCAGTCACTCCCTGGACACCTCCTGGGGGGAGGACTCCACCACCTCGTCCTTATCCCCTGGCTGGCAGAAGAGCCCAAGGAAGGCTCAGGGAGCTGCTGGCTGGCTTCCAGCAGGACAGGAGCATGGGAAGGAGCCCGGAGCCCCCAGGGCTCACCTGCTCACAGAGGGAACGGAAGCCCAGCTCCTCCAGGCGGTCGAGCTCGTAGGTCTCCCCCAGGAGGGGGTTGAATGGCTTTGCAGTGCGATGGACAGTGGTGGAGTAGGAAGACACGGAGAAGGCAGCCACAAAGCACATCTGCTCCGTGGAGCTCTCACACTTCACTGCCTTGTCCAGCAGCTCGTGGTACTCCAGGTCCTCCGTGAGCCGCTGCAGCATGGACAGGGGCTCATTGAAGTTCACCTGGAAAGAACAAGGAGGAGTGAGGAAAGCAGGAGAGAGCCCCAAGAGGCACCACCAAGCCTGAAGGAAAGGGAATATGTGCTCCACTCCCTGATCTGTGCCGGGCAGCACCAAGGGTTGAGGTGTGGGGAAGCTGGCAGCCCTGTGGGATAATCAGGGATCACCCTGATCCCCAAAATGAGCCTCAGCAGGGAGAGCAGCTTCGTCCTGCCTCCCAGTCAGCATCCCAGCAGCCACAGGACAGGGATGTGCTGCTGCCCAGGCTGCCCTCATCATCTCCTGGGAAAGCCATCCCTGTGCCACGCTGAGCCAGCTGCTCAGAAAATCTGAAAAAGCCCCATTTTTGGGGTCTCCCTGCTCCTGGGACTGCAGTCCCATGACAGAACCCTTATTTTTAACTCTGAAAATACTGAAATTAAAAAATAATTGAAAGAAAGATGGAGCCTCAAAAGGTCTTCTGCCTTTTTAATTTCAGTTCAAAACAAAGAAATACATTTTAAGAGGAGCAGATGGCTGAAGGATGGGAGAATCACTTCTGTAAGCCAAGTTAAATATTTCATAGTAAAGAAAACAAACTCCAGATTCCAGGACTTAGCTTTTTTTAGATTTTCCACTCAGGGATTTAGGCTGTAAGTGGCAGGGATCTTACAGCATGAGAGAAATAGAGAGCTGTGGAGAAAAAGCAGCATCAAATCCACATAAAGAGCAAATCACTTGGGATAATTCTCAGGAGGGCTGCAGAGAACAAAGCCAGCAGCTGCATCCTTGGCACCACTCAGGCAACTGGGAGCAAAATCCTTCCATGGGGGAAGAAGATGAATCCACCCAAATTCCAAATCCCTAAAACTATTTCCTCCTTGTCAGTGCTGCAGGTTTGTTCACTCAGAGGGAAAACCAAGGAGCTGTTTGCATGAGAGGTTTGTCAGTGCCTCACATCCCCAGGAAGGGGATGGACCTCAGAGAATCTCAGAAATGCTCTCAATTCATCACCAATCTGCCAAAGAACTTCCATGTGCAGCTGAGCTTGTGGGGTGGATCCTGCTGCATCCCTGGCAGGACCTTCCTTCTCATTTCACAGTGACTTTGGGATCCTTCAAGATTTCACAGAATAGTTTGGGTGGGAAGGCCCTTAAACCCACCCAGTGCCACCCCTGCCATGGGCAGGGACACCTCTCACTGTCCCAGGCTGCTCCAAGCCCCGTCCAACCTGGCCTTGGACACTGCCAGGGATGGGGCAGCCACAGCTTCTCTGGGCACCCTGTGCCAGGGCCTCCCCACCCTCACAGGGAATGATTGTTTCTCATATCCAATCTAAAACTCCTCTCTTCCATTCTACCCTCAGGTTTGGACTCAAGCAGCTCCCAGGATGATTTGATTGATAGGGAAAGTATAAATTTCCTCTCTCAGGCACCAGCAGCTGCTGGGATTTCACATCCTGAGCTTATTCCTGTGCCCATCATGCCCTGATCCGCTGCTGCTGCAGAATTGGATGGTGCTGGGCTGTGCATCCCAGCTGGAAATAGCACAAGGAAGAGACAGCTCATCACTCTCACCCAGAGCTCTGAGCTCTCACTCAGGCTCTGTTTTAAAAATAAACAAAACACAACCAATTCAGCATCCAAGCCTCTGGAATGTGCTCCTTCCCCTTTAGCGAGAAAAGGGTGGAGCATGAATATGGCTGCAGGGCTATGGATCACACTTTGCTGGGCTAATTCCACTCTGACAGTGCCACAATAACCCCCAGTCACCCAGCTGTTCACAGCTGTCCCAGCCTTGCCAGGGCTGCATTTGCAGAGGACACTCGGGCAATGTCCCCTCTGCTCCAGCTTACCCTGGAGCAATGATGTGCTGGAGCCAGGCCAGAGAAGGCCGCGGAGATGCTCCCAGGGCTGGAGCCCCTCTGCTCTGGAGCCAGGCTGGGAGAGCTGGGGGGGCTCACCTGGAGCAGAGAAGGCTCCAGGGAGACCTCAGAGCCCCTTGCAGGGCCCAAAGGGGCTCCAGGAGAGCTGGAGAGGGACTTGGGGCAAGGGATGGAGGGACAGGACACAGGGAATGGCTTCCCACTGCCAGAGGGCAGGGTTAGATGGGATATTGGGAAGGAATTGCTCCTTGAGAGGGTGAGGAGGCCCTGGCACAGGGTGCCCAGAGCAGCTGTGGCTGCCCCATCCCTGGATGTGCTCCAGACCAGGCTGGATGGAGCTTGGAACACCCTGGGATAGTGGAACATGTCCCTGCCCGTGGCTTCCCTTCCCACCCAAACCATTCCAAAATTCCATAATAAGAGAGAGGTCCTTGCAGAAGCTCTGCCAACACAAACTCCAGTCCCCTGGGACGCAGCTGGTGCCACCCCCCTGTCCCAGTCAGGGCTGCTGTGCCACCACAGCACCAGCAGGACCATCCAGACCAACCCAAACCCTCTGCACAACGCAGAGCTGTGCCCAAACACAACCTCCTGAGCCAGCCCGGGGTGCCAGGGACACTTGGACTCACAGGCATGGGGATCTTGGAGAGCTCCTTGCCAATGCAGTTCTTCATGATGCTCCAGAGGTTAAGGCTGTAGTTGGGTTTGTCGGGAATGCGAGTCCGTCTCCGCTTCCTCGGCAGGAGATCTTTGCCTGTGGACTCATTGTAGCTGCTCTGATTTGAGCTCTCAAAGACCTGTGGGAGCAGCAGAAGGAACTCAGGTCTAAGCTGGACTGGCCCAGCACGACCCAACCAGAGCCAGCAGCTCCCAGGAACAGCAACCACAGCTCAGGAGGCACCTGAGGGAGCACTGCTGGAAGCCTGTTCTCCAGGGAAATATGGGTACAACTGTCCCCCAACAGCCTCCTGCTTCCCTAGGAGAATGTTTAGGATGCTGCTGACTGCTGCCATCTGTCCCCCACCCGTGACTCACAGAGGAACCACCACAGAGAACCTGGACCCAGGTGGAGGGTCCCTTCACAACCTCTCCTGCCCCTCTCCCCTGGTTTCCTCCCACCAGGACCGTCCCTTCCCCCAACTCACGCTGTCCTCCAGGTTCCAGTCCTCGGGGTGGCCCTCGCTGGCCCCGCTCAGGTTGCTGCCCGAGCGCCTGCGGGAGGGAAACGCCGGCTGTGAATGGGGAAAGGGCACAGCAGGGGAAAGAACAGCCAGGGCTGGTGCAGCATCACCCAGAGCATCCCCCTGCACCAGCCCGTGGTGCTGCCAGCAAGGAAAAGGGTGACAGAGGCTGTGCACAGGTGCTGGGAGGGGATTCTAAGCAGGGAATTCTCAGGAGAGGGGATGCTCAGGAGGGGATGCTCAGGCAGGGATGTTCAGGAGAGAAAGGGGTGCTCAGGAGGGGACTGGATGCTCAGGAAGGGATTCTCAGCACCAGCCCTGGGGGCACAGAGACTCTGCTTTTGTCACCAAGCCCAGTGACATGCCATAGGTCAGACCACAGGTACCCCCAGACCAGATGCCCAGGGAGGAGTAAGAGCAGGTGACAGCAGACAAAGGCAGGGATGGATGGGATATTGGGAAGGAATTGTTCCCTGGGAGGGTGGGGAGGCCCTGGCACAGGGTGCCCAGAGCAGCTGTGGCTGTCCCATCCCTGGCAGTGTCCCAGGCCAGGCTGGACGGGGCTTGGAGCAGCCTGGGACAGTGGGAGGTTTCCCTGTCCATGGCAGGGGTGGCACTGGATGGGCTGTGAGGTCCCTTCCACCCAAACTATTCCATGATTCCATGATTCTCTGAAGGCAAGGTGCTCCCTGCCTCTGCCCAATACCCCAAGGAATCTCCCTCCAAGTCCCTGCTCCCATCAGCTGCTGGGAAGAGGACTCAGCTGCCCCACATACCTGCCCTTCCTTACCTGGGGACAGCCTGGGCCACCCTCAGCCTCACTCGCTGCAGGAACGCAGGAGCAGCCGGACACAGGACAGAGCCCCAGGCAGAGGCTGGAGAAGTTTTGGGGGATGTGCCCACAGAGTGACCCCGTGGGAGGGCCCGAGCACCAGGCCAGGAAAAACGGCTCTTCCCAGCCCTTCCTGCACTCCCAGGCAGGCCGGGGGTGGTACCTGTGGTGCTTGGGGTCCGCAGTTACAGTGATAAAAGCTGGTGCATCCTCCATGGCATCGAAATACTCTGTCTCCTCATCTTCATCACTGGCCTCTCCTTTGGCAGACTGCACACTCCCTGTTGGCACAGAGGCTTTGAGACATCCCGTGCTGCAGCTCCCCTCCAGAGCCCACCGAGCAGGATCTGTCCCCTCCCTTTACAGCCCGGCCCCTCCTCTCCATCCGCTCCACACCCAGAGGATGCTGTACCGACTTCCAGCTCCTAAAAGCAAGGGCGTGCCCTGCTCCCCAGCCCGGGCACACAGGACGACCCTGCCGTGCCCCAGGACTGCCTGAGGCTCACACCACGCGTGACTAGCACCCCAAGCGCGTCTGAGGTGGCCCCGCTCCAGCACCGCCCCGTCCGCCGGGAAATCCGGTTTGGATTAAAGCAGGAAAGAAAAGCCACGTGTTTCAGGTGATGCTCAGAGAGCGTTCCCAGCCCTGCATTCACAAACACTCCTCCGCTGCGCTGGGAGCGATCGAGGGCTGCCACGCCCGGAGCAGGCACTGCCCCTGGAGCGCCGGAGCAGCTCCCGCCCCATCCCGGACAATGCCCTTTCCCTGCATCGCTCCCACTCTCCGGAGCTGCAGGGTCACCACCTGGGGTGGATTTGTGCCTGTCCTCGCACCAGTTTCCACCCTGCCCTCCCCAGGTGCACCTCAGAATCGTTGAGGCTGAAAAAGCCCTCTGAGCCCATCGAGACCAGCCATTCCCCCAGCGGTGCCAAGGCCACCCGTGTCCCTGAGTGCCACATCCCCAGAGCTGTTAAATCCCTCCAGGGCTGGACAACCCTTTCCATACAGAAATGTTCCCCAATATCCAAGCTAAACCCCCCTTGAGGCCATAGTGGAACAAGGGCAGTGCCTGACACCACCACCACCCCCCCTCCAGCTGCCACTGTTCGCTCCCTCGGGTCTATATATCCTTTAAAAATAAGACACAGCACTCTTAGCAGTTTTTGTAGCTGTAACTAATGCTTCCCTCGGGGAAGGACATTTGGCAGGAATCTGCAAAGCTGCTGGATCTTACTGCAAAGGAGCCCTGGCTGTTCCACTGCCACCCCACACAGCCAACTCCGCAGTGCCAGGGGACCCTGAGCCCCCTCCAGCACCATGGCTGCTCTCCAGCACCCAGAGATGTGCCCACCAGGAAGGGTTAAAACTCCCAAAATAGTCTGGAATAGCATGAGCAAGCTGGGGACACAGCCCTCTCTCGCATCGCTATCTTGGGGACATCCAAGTCCCTGAGCAAGGACAATTAGAAGTAATTATGGTGTAATGGGATCCATTTAAAAAAATACCATGGGGATACAGGGCATTGCCTTGTGCATCCTTCCCATTGCTGGCAGCTCACTGGGAGCAGCTGAGTGGAATGCCCTGTCTGTCCTGGGGGTCCCTGAGCAGCCCCATCCCATCCCATTCCAGGGATTCCCAAGCAGCCCTGTCCCATCCCAGGGGTCCCTGAACAGCCCTTTCCCATCCTGGAGGTCCCTGAGTCCATCCTGGGGGTCTCCAAGCAGCCCCATCCCATCCCAGAGGTCCCTGAGTGGAACACCCTGGTCCATCCTGGGGGTTCCCAAGTAGCCTCATCTCATCTTGGGGGTCCCTGAGCAGCTCTGTCCCATCCTGGGGATCCCCAGGCAGCCCCATCTCATCCTGGCAGTGTCCATGGAATGCCCTAGTCCATCCTGGAACTCCCTGAGCAGCCCCATCCCATCCCATTCCAGGGATTCCCAAGCAGCCCTGTCCCATCCCAGGGGTCCCTGAACAGCCCTTTCCCATCCTGGAGGTCCCTGAGTCCATCCTGGGGGTCTCCAAGCAACCCCATCCCATCCCAGAGGTCCCTGAGTGGAACACCCTGGTCCATCCTGGGGGTTCCCAAGTAGCCTCATCTCATCTTGGGGGTCCCTGAGCAGCTCTGTCCCATCCTGGGGATCCCCAGGCAGCCCCATCTCATNCCCACACCAGGGGTGCCCGAGCAGCCCCACCCCACACCAGGGGTTCCTGAGCAGCCCCACCCCACACCAGGGGTGCCTGAGCAGCCCCACCCCACACCAGGGGTTCCTGAGCAGCCCCACCCCACACCAGGGGTGCCCGAGCAGCCCCACCCCACACCAGGGGTTCCTGAGCAGCCCCACCCCACACCAGGGTTGCCCGAGCAGCCCCACCCCACACCAGGGGTGCCCGAGCACCGGTGCCGCGCTCACCCTTGGCGGTGCTGGCGCTGCTGGCGGTGCCCGAGGCCAGGCCGGGCGCCCCGCGGCAGGCGCGCTCCAAGCTGTTGTGCTGCTTGGCTAGCTGCTCGATGGTCTCCTCCAGCCGGATGCGCTGCTCCCGCTCATGCTGCAGCAGCCGCTGCCATTTGCGGCTGTGGCTCTCGGCTAAGTCCAGGAAATCGCGGCAGGCCTGTGGCAGGAGGGACAGGTCAGCGCCCGGCACAGCCCTGGCAGGTGTCGCGGCACACGGTGACCCCAGAGTCGGTGCCCACCACCCTCCTGCTCCTCTCCCAGGACCGTGGTTTTACCGACTGCCAAAGCTTGGTTCAACCCCCACGTCCACAGCTCAGCTCCAGCCATCCAAAGCAGAACCACCTCCCAAGATGTGGCTGCAGCAGGGACAATTGCCCAGAGTCTGGGATGTGCTACATCCATGGCAGCCTGGCCTGCCAGGAGCCTGCCCACAGCCCGTCCCTGTGGCCCCCAGGTGCCCAGGCAGGGTCTCACAACACTCAGCCAAGCCCTGAGGTCTTGAGCAGCACCTCCATCCCCAAAAACAGTAAATAGGAAGCAGCTGGATAGGGTAAGGATCCATGCGATGACAGACACAGACAGGAGAGGATCACAGAACCATGGAATGGTGTGGCCTGGAAGGGACCTAAAAACCATTCCGTTTCCCACCCCCTGCCACAGGCAGGGACACCTTCCACTAAACCACCAAGCACCAAGCACCTTCACAGCTTCTCTGGGCTGCTGACGTCAGGAGCCAGTGACACCTGTGCTCCAAGGAGGCAGAGAGGGAGGACGCCCAGCTCCTCTCCAGAGCCGTGCAGCCCAGGACACAGCACAGGGCCTGGCCTGGCCCGGGCAACACATCCATCATGGCCAAAAGCCCCCATTCCCTCCCCAGTGGGCCCTGGGGTTCCCCCAGCCATGGGGACCCCACACACACACTGGGTACAGAGAAGGAAGGCTCAGGGAATGCTCCAAGGAAAGCCCTGCAGTACACACAGCACTCCCATCCTGTGCCAGGCAGGGGCCAGCTGGGACACCATGACCCAGGCTGGCAGGAGATCCCCTGGGCACCCGTGCCCCCTGAAGCCCCCCGAGCCCCCTGGCACTGCCATCACCCAGCCCCACTGCGCCGCACTCCCGATGGGAGAGTTCCAGGAGCAGGACATCCGCCCAGGGCTGGGACTCTGGGACACTGGCAGCCGGCCCACGCTGCCTCATCCCACACAACAGCCTCACAGGACAGCCTGGCCCTCACAGCTCTATTCTTAGGTTGTTTTCCACCCTGGATGAAACCCCGAGTCCCCGTGGCTTCACCACTTCCTTTGCATTGAGTCCCACGTGCAGCTGAGCATGGAGGCAGTGCTGCTCCTGCCTCCCCCAAATCTCTGCAAGTTGGGACACACTAAGCTTCTCCTTATGTTTCAAAGTAGGAAAATGGGATTTTTATGGAAAATCTCCAGGATCTGGCAACTTGCAGGCAAATGAACCGTGCTGGCGCAGCAGCTACCTCCAGCTCATTGTCATACTAAAGCAGGTCCTCTGGATAAATGCTGCCTGAAAAACTCAAACCTACTCAAAAGTACGAAAACCAGAGAGTTTTGGATGTCTGACAGATTTCCAACCATTCCCAGGACTCACTTATTTTCTGTTTCCAGCTATCTGGATTCCACACTTGGTTTATCCAGCTCTTGGCAGGTTACTCAGCATTTGAGCTGCAGGTGGCACCTGACAGTCAAGGTATCTCCTGGTCAAGCAGCAGGTTCAGGGCTTCAGCTTCCATGACCTGCCCCAATTTTACCAGGATTTGACCAAGAAAAGCTCCAATTCATCAGTTCTTCAAACCTTTCCTTTGGAGAGGAGCAGGATTTGAGAGTCTCCCAGGGAAAGAAGTTTCTCTTTTAAGGCTTTGCTTCATGTACACCTGGAGCCTGGAAGGACCATCCCCTATGTGTGTCCCCTCCATCACCCCTTTGCTGCTTTTCCAGTTGAAAGTAGGGAGGGCTTGGGGTCCTATCCCCCTAAATTCCTGGCTGTGCTCCCATCCCATGTGTTCAAAGCTGGAGGCAATTCTGGGCCCCTCATGACAGGAAAGCCACTGAGGGGCTGGAGTGTGTCCAGGGCAGGGAGCAGAGCTGGGGAAGGGCCTGGAGCAGCAGGAGGGGCTGAGGGAGCTGGGAAAGGGGCTCAGCCTGGAGCAAAGGAGGCTCAGGGGGCCCTGCTGGCTCTGCACAGCTCCTGCCAGGAGGGGCAGCCAGGGGGGTCAGGCTCTGCTCCCAGGGAACAGGGACAGGAGGAGAGGGAACGGCCTCAGGCTGGGCCAGAGGAGGTTCCAGCTGGGTATTGGGAAAATCCCTTCACAGAAGGTTGGTCAGGCACTGGCGCAGCTGCACAGGGCCGTGGTGAGTCCCCATCTCTGGAGAGATTTACCACCTCTGTGGATGTGGCACTTGAGGACAGGGGTCAGTGGTGGCCTTGGCAGTGCTGGGAGTGGTTGGACTCCAAGCTCTCACAGGGCCAGGCCAGACCCCACACTCCCAGGGTGCTGTTCCCACCTCCTCCTCAGGAAACAACTTCACTCCTCTCCCATCCCAAAGTCTTGCTGGGAGCCACCCACGACCCAAAGGCCACAGGCCCCTGCCCTGGCCCTTCCTGGTGACAGCGCCCCGGGGCAGCCGCTGGCTCCGCGTGCCCCACAGATGCGCCGAGCTAAGGGGATGAAACCAGAGCAAGCAATGGGATGTGGCCATGACCTGCCCAGCCTAGCAAAGCTCATGATCTGCTCCAAAGGGCCCTCTCCACAGGCAGGAGGCACAGGAATGCTCAGCTGGGCACCCAGGGGGGGAACTGCCAGCTGCTCCCAGCTCAGGGGCTGAGGGTGTTCAAACGAGATCACGTGTAATTATCCTACTGCAAGTAACCACGGGCTGGAAGGTGGAATGGGGAATTAGAAGGAAAGGAGGTAATGACAGAGCAGCCACGGGATGGCAGGGCTCCACATGGCACTGGGATGGGAGCTGGGAGGAGAAATGGCTCCATCAGCTGATGGGAATCAGGGTCCTAATGAAAACCAGCAGGTAACACCTCGGAGCCCCGCCTCCCAAAGCTTCATGGAGGATTCCATGCTGTATCCCAAAGGGAAGTCAACACCAACAGGCTTCATTCACAGCCATATAAAAAAAACCCCAAGTGATAGAGAATGGTTGTCAGCATTCCAGAGCTTGGGCAGGTTTTGTGAAGGTGACCAGGATGGTCTTCATGTGGCCACAGATCCCACCACTGACTGCAGTCCCTCCACAGAGCAGCTCAGGACAACGCATGGTCTGGGCAGCATCCCACAGCTTGTGTCTGTGTGGATTTAGGAACCCACTGGAGTACACACAGGGATTATTCCTGGTTTGTGAAAGGCTGCAGAGCCCATCTCTGCAGCCCCTTCCCCTATGATTTGAAGGATCTGCATCAACGCAGGCAAGGATCATGTTTGCTCCTTGGGAGAGAGGTGATGCCAAGGGTGGAAAGGGAAGAACATCCTGCAAGAGGCATCCCCCAACCCCAGTCCCCACCACCGCCAGCAGCAGCCAAGCACATTGAAGTGATTAGTTTGGGTTTACACCCCCTACATCCAGAAAGTGCCATTCCACAGAGATGCTCACCAGAGGTGGGAGCAGCACCAAACAGGGATCAGGGGATATTTTTTCACTGTCTCTGTTGATTGAGCTCAATCCTGAGCCAGAACATATCCCAGTGTGGAGCAAGGGCTGCAGGGCACTGGGGTGAGTAGCTCAGACACGAATATCCCAGCTCATCTCTCATTCCTGTCAATAATCCCCTGCCTTGATGTTCCCAAGGTACAAACAATCCCAGCCATCGAGCAAGAGCAACACCTCAAAATCCAGCTTATAAAATTCTCACAGAGTGGTGGCTAAATTTAGTTCCAGCTGAACTGGCTCAGGGATGTAAGCAAGACACAGCCACAAATCCATGCTAGGCTGGCACAGGGACATGGGACAGCGGGAAGAGGCTCCGTGAGGAGTGCACCCAAAGGAAAGCACAGCATCCAGGCCGAAGGATGAAAGCACAGGAAAAGTGATTCCCCAGTGAGCTGCAGGGTTGGGATGTGGAGGCCATGAAGGCACAGCCTCAGCAGGCACTGCTCTCCTCCAAGCTCTCCCAGGACCCACCCTCTGGAGAGCGGAGAAGAGGAAGGGGCAGAGGATGCTGTGCCCATCCCCACGCGCATCCCACCCCACCAGGGGACTGAGTTTATCCTTCACAGCATCCAAACTGCTGCCTCCCACTCACGGAGGGGACAGCAGGTACAGAAGGTGACACATGACCTGGATTTTGCTCCAGGGCCAGAGCTGGATCAAATTCCCAAGTCCTGAAGGCTCTTCTGCCTCAGCATCACCACAGCACAGATGGGCCTGGAAGGCACCAGCCAAGCTGACAGGTCACCAACGACCAGAGATAAAAGCAAGCTCCATCCGTGTGCAGTCCTAGATCCCAGGGAATCCCAGTGTTACCTGCAGCCACGTGGAAGGAGGGACAGAGGCGGTTTCTCCTCCTCTCTGTGTCTGGAAGAAGTTGTTGTGGCAGGTCCTAATCCAGTGCTGGCTGATGGAACTATAAATCACAGCCAAGACAGAGAGGCACAGCCAAGGTGGCCGAAAGAAATGGAAAAATACCACCGAGGCTCCTGCAAATTCCCATGGAGGGAGAGGCAAAGTGCCACCGAGACTGTGCTGGGGAGCAGGAGGCGAGACTTGGTGCCATCAGCTCCGTGGTCCATCCCTGTGCCCAGCAGCCGCTGCTGCCAAGGGCACATTTAGCACCTTTCACACATTTGTCACGGCAAATATCCCCATTTCACAGCTTGTTGCTGGCTAATGGGAACGTCGTTAACGGCCCCGGGATTATTCACGCAGCGGAAACCATCACTCGAGGTCACCCATGTCCTGCCAAGGTGGTGGTGTCACACGCCCGCGGGGATCTCTGCTTCCTCAGTGGAGCAAACAGTCAGAATCAGATGTAAGGAACAAAGAGATGAGGTTAATTAGCTTGAAAGGGTAAATGATCACAGCAAGGCCTGCCAGACTTCATAGAATCATGGAATGGTTTGCCTGGAAGGGACCTTAAAGCTCATCCCATTCCAGCCCCTGCCATGGACAGGGACACCTCCCACTGTCCCAGGCTGCTCCAAGCCCCGTTCAACCTGGCCTTGGACACTTCCAGGGATGGGGCAGCCACAGCTTCTCTGGGCACCCTGTGCCAGGGCCTCCCCACCCTCACGGGAAGGATTTCTGCCTGGGGCTGAACCACAGGGTGACAACTTCCAAGGCAACTCCAGCAGAGCTGAGCATTCCCCGTCTCCAGCACAATGCCAATGGATGCCGAGGGAAAACACTCACACCTGCAATCCCTCCTGACCCAGCATCCTGGAGGGTCAGCCCTGGGAATCCAACCTTTGGGGAGCAAAAATCCAGCAGGGAAGCACCTGCTGTTGCTGCAGCGACACCTCTTGCTCCTCAACCATGGGACAAGGACCACTTCATCCCCCAGGAGCGACGTGAGAGGCGGCGACTGCCAGATGCGTTCAATCATCTCTTCTTCTTCGGTGAATTACAGAGCAGGAGCCGTCACTCCACTCAGCAGGGACAGGGCTCTGCCGTTCTGAGTGCCTCGGAGATAAGTGCTCCCTTCCTTCCTGGAGTCATCACAACCCTGGGACACAGCTGGCTGCTGCTCGCTGCAAAACAGCCCCCGAGGAAGGGCGACTGCGGAGCCTCTGCTGAGCTCTGAACACAGCCAGACACAGCACGGAATCAGGGGATCTCAGGATCCTGGGCTGGGTGGGAAGGGACCTTGAAGCTCATCTCGTTCCACCCCCTGCCATGGGCAGGAACACCTTCCAGAGATTGCTCTGAACCCCGTCCAATCCTGAACATTTCCAGGGATGGGGCAGAAGCCATTTGGGTTCAGAGCAGTGAGACACAGAGTCACAATCCACCACTCCACCCAGAGAGGGTTAATTTGTCCTTTCTCGCCCCAAAAATCCTCTGAGCAGCAAGCAAAGGGGGAAATACAAGGACAGAGCCAACCTGAATCCCAAATCATCCAGCACAGGCAGTCAGATGGCAACGAGACATGGTTTGGAGTGTGGTCATCTGCTTGACAGTGATGGCACCCACAGCCATGCTGGGGCCCGAGGCCAGGCTGCTGGTCAGCACATCAACACAGACTGCTTAAATAACAGCAAATCTGTCCCAAATCCTTGGAGTGACCCTCAGCCAGCTCGCCAGCATCCCAGCTGTCTGAAGCAGGATGCAGGAACACCAGGAACTGCTTCTCCCTGGGCCAGGGCTGGTGAGTAGGGCTGGCCTGAGCCTCAGCACATCGTGACACCCCAAAAAACCAAGGTCACAGTGCATAAAAACCTGTGAGTTCAACACTGAAACTCATCCCACTCCCTTTGCATACAGGGAAAAGAGGTGCCACAGAAATGCACAGACATGAAGAAGATCCTTAGTGCCCCCACAGGAAGTGGGAAACACCAGAGCATGCTCCAGCCACCCCTTGATGCCACTGTCAGCAGCTCAGCCAGACCCTCAGCACTTGAACAAGGTGTTCCCAAAATCCCTGATGGTCCCAATCCATGTGGCACCTTGTGCCCCTTGTGCCTGCTTCTCTCTATGGATTCCCTGAGAGTCAGAGACGCCCTTAATGGAGACATCCAAGACAGAGAAGTCCAAGACAGAGATATCCAAGATGGAGATGTCCAGGATGGAGACATCTACACTGTGGTGGGGCTCAGACCTTGTCTCCTGGTTGTATCTCTGGGAATTTTATCACCTTACCATGTTATTTGGGGCCATCTGCCTAAACAGCACGGACACACCAGTGTTCCAACCACATCCATCCTGCCCAGGGGTTCCTCAGAGCAGAGCTCATCCCAGAGCACAGAGGGGCTGGCACAGCATCCAGACCCCGCCTGCAGGACAGGAATCCAGCCCATGCAATGAAGAGAGGATTAGTGGGAAACAGTGGCAAATCCACTGGCTGGCTGTGCTAAGAAGCTCTAATCCAGCCCCACGCAGCCTCTGTGCAGGAGGAACCACAGACTGAGTCCGGAACCAGCGGCACTCAGCTGGAGCGTTCAGTGTGGCTCTGGGAAGCAGGATGAGCCAAGGCTGCCCACGGGATACAGAGCAAGGCAATGCCAGCTGGGAGCTGAGCCATGGGAAGGGTGTGGGTCTGGGTTCTGGTGGAAAAACAACTAAGGAATTTGCTGGATGCTCCAGCGTGCCAGCAGCACCGACCCTTCCACCCCAAACCTCACTGAGCAGCACCCAGCAGCCCCCACTGGCCATGCCAGAGGGTTTGTGGCAGCAAGGACACATTGGGACCAGGACAGAAGATACCCTGGGAGCTCCTGCTGCAGAGTGGCCCCCTAGAACTGTGCCCTGCAGGGGCTTCCCTGCTCTCCTCCAGCCATGAGAACGTCTCAGGCTTGTCCTCTTGGTGCTCTCACAGCAGGGCCTCTCCACTGCCACCTGTGCCAAGAGTCCCCTCCTTGGGAAGCTCCCAGCACCGGCTCTTCCCTGCAGAGAGGTACCTCAAGGCGGCTGCTGCAGATTCCTCCTTGCTCTTCGTTTGCCCAGACCCCCAGACCTACGCCAGCGGTGGGGGGACCCTCACAGGGCAGAGGCACCACGAGGAGAGCAGCCCATCTCCACTTCCAGGCCGCTGGAGCCCCGATCCTGGCACTGGTGTGCCCAGAGAGCTCTGTCCTGCCCACAGCTCCCAGGATGACAGATTTCCTGAGGCCCTCGCTCGCCGCTCTCCTCATGCCCTGATGGAGCAGATTCCAGGCTGGAGGAGCAGCTGTCCAAGCGCTCGGCAGCAGGAGCAGCTGGCACTGCCCGCGGGCGGCTCCGGCCCCGGGATCTGCAGGAAGCTGCCTCGGATTGTCCCTCGGACTCAGCCCCGTGCAAACCTCCCACGGTACGAGAGGGGCTGCTGGAGCAGCTCGTCTGGCAGCAGCCCCCCACGGTCCCCTCATCTCCCAGTGCCATAACTTCTTCCTGGGTAAATCCACGGTAAAGCAGAGCTGCATTCCAGCACTTTTTCCTTCGAAAGACACTGGAGGAAGGAGCTGGAGTGAAGCATCTCAGTGCATCAGCCAAGGGAAGAGGCAAACACAGCCCTTGTGACACCAAAGGCATTCACCCAGGGATGCTTTGATATTTACCCTCCCCATGCCCCATCCTGCCCCGGCCTCCAGGCAGGGATGAGGATCCCAGGAGGATCCCCTGGGCACAGGTTAACAGCAGAGGGGATGCCTGGCTGGGCTGGCTCCCGGCTCAGCAGAGCTGCTGATCAACCCCAGGCACTGCTGACAGTGCAGAGCCCACCAACACACAGCCCTGCTGACCCAGCAGCCCGACACAAAGGCTCCCAGCTCTCCTCGGAAACCTCAATGGAAAAGTCGACCCAAAAAAATCCAGAAGAGTAGAGCTGGAGGAGGCACCCTCGGGTGCTGGGAACAGATTTGTCCCCCTCTTCTCACACAAGGTTCTGAGGGAAGCTCCAAGACAGTGTGAAGCTCCTGGGGGTCAGATGGACACAAGGAGCAGGAAGAGGAGGGGGAAGAAAGGTGAAAACCCCCAAGGGAGGGTGAGCAGGAGCACCAGCTGGAAGCCCTGGCTGGCACAGAGGCCCCACGATCACACACGAGGTCCGAGCACCCACACCCCTGACAAAATCCAGCTGGAAGGACTCACCAACCATGGGGAATGATGCTGATGAAGGGAGTGGGAGGAAGGCACTGCCTGTCTGAACAGATCTGATCAGAGATACCCTCATACCTCGAAATCTAAAATGCAATACAGGATGCTCTGGAGAAAGGCACAGCAGCTCTGATTCAGGGGCCGGGCTCCACAACTCCACATCTCCACTGCCTTGGCCCCACTCAGGCAGGGACAGAGCCCGGGGTGACCCCCAACCCCTCCCAGCACCCCCAGTAAGAGCAGAGCACCCACCACTGATTTCCTGGTCAGCGCGGCGCAGCCACGGCAGGAACGCGCAGGACAGCCGGAGCCCTCGCTGCAGCCCTCTCATCCCAGGGGATTAGGGCTGGGTTAGGGATGTAATCCCGCTGCCGGGGCTTTTCTGGGTCGGTGACACGGTTTGCAAGGCGCTGAGCAGCGCGCGTCGTTAGCGCAGCCCGGATAATTAACACAGGCTGTGCCTCATGCCACCGAGAGCTCCTGCGCCATCAGCCTCGCCGGCACACGGGGCACAAGCCCTGTCCCCCTGCAGGGTCGGGCTCGGATTTGGGGCAGCAGAGCAGCTGCCTGGGGTCACAGAGGCGATCCCTGCCCTCGGGAAGCAAATCCAGCGGTGAAGGATAGAGCCTGCTCGATGCAGTGCTGGAATTAACCCCTGGGTGCTCAGGGAGAGCTCCTCCAGCCCACTGACCATGCTGGGGTGAGCTGGGAGCAGCCCAGCCGGCTGTCAGCCCCTCCCTGCTGCCGGGGTGGAGGATGCCAGGTCCACCGTCCAGCCTGTGCCACGATGGGTTTGGGGACCCCAAGGGACGGCATCACACATCCATCCATGCTGGGAGCCAGCTCAGCACAGGATGTGCCCAAGGAATTGACCAACGGCATCACCCCAGTCCCACGGTCATCCCGAGGAGGTGATCCTGGGGACTGCTACCTCCCAGCTGTAAGCAGTTTTCCAAGCAGACACGGGCACACACGGGGTGTATGCATCTCCTGCCACTGGAATAAACCCCCAGAACTCACACACCGGGCTGGAGACTGCGCTGGGCAACAGGAGGCTGCTCAGAGCAGGTGTTCAGCATCCTCTGAGTTAACAGGGAAACAATCTTGGGAGTACAGATTGATCACAGCAGCATTCCCACAGGGCAGAGGGGCCTCAGTGCTCCACAGGGAAGCTGGGACACAGGGAGGCAGAGGAGCAGCTCTGGGGAAGCACATCTTGTGCCCAGGCAGCTCATTCCAGTACAGGTACCTGGGAGGGCTTCAAATAAACTGACTCCACCAGGCAGATCCCACTCAGAGCCTCCAGGAGCCAAGTGTGGCTGCAGGGAGAGGCCAGAAGTTCCTTGAGCCACTGGCACGTGGCACAGGGCCACCCCAAAACTGCTGCTGAGCCAGAGCACAGCCCTGGAGGGATCCACAGGGAGAAATCCTGCTGCGGCTGGAGGATGCAGCCTCTGGGATGCTGCTGGGTGTCCTGGAGAGGCTTAAACCAACAGCCTGTGGCTCCTTCCCTGGAGGGGAGGCAGCATGTGGTGTTGCCTCTATCACTCTGGTTCCATCCCTGTGTTTCACACACTTGGCAGCCCCCCCAGCAGCTTTGGAGGGTGGAGGGTGCTCTGTGCTGATGTCTCAGGTGCTGCTGCTCCAGGCAGGTTCATTCCCATGGGAAAGGAAAACCTGGGTGGGAAACTGTCTCAAAGCAGGTGCTGGCATCCCTGCAGGACAGGCTGGGATGGCCATCGGTGCCTCTCAAGGGCAGGCGAGTTCTTCATGTTCCCAGGACTGCCTGCACCAGGCAGCCAAGGACTCCCTGCTCACCACATCCTGATGGAGCAGCATCTCCCCCCCAGCACCACATCCCTGCCCCAGCCCCCTCTCACCCCTCCTTCTTTGGGCTGCACAAGCCCAGCAGAGCCTTCCTCCCCCTCTTCTCCTCAAAAACATCAAGAGAAAACACAAACTAACCCCGCAATGACACAGGCAAGCCCAAGCCCTGCCGCTCTCCACACTCCCGTTCCTCGAGGAAGCACAAAGCTCCACCGTAGCATTCCCATTCCCATTAGCAATCTATTTCCATCACCACCCACAGCCCTGTGAGTTCTTCCTGACGCCCAAACTGGCTTCCTCAGCGCATCCACACATCCCTCCTGCCTGCTGTCTCCTGCTGAATGATGAGATGGAGCTTTCCCCACTCCCTGGATGAGTCTACACAACTCAGCGCAGTGCTCCGGATCCAGCTCTGGGCCTCTCATTATCCCATTAATTTGTTATTTCTTATTTTCACACACCTCCCACTCCTCCCCCGTGGCAGACTGTGCCTTGTCTTTCCATGCCTGCTCCCCAGCCCTGCTGACACGAGGTGCCTCGGCCCTGGCGAGCCTGGATTCTGCCTGGTGAGATTCCAGGCACGGATGGGAGCAGAGCCAACAGGAGGCTCACAGAGCTCTGGGCTTCAGTGCAAGCCCTGCAACTGCCAGTCCCTGCAGGTTTGAAATCCTCACCTGTAACACAACAGTCCGGCACGTCCCGCTCTGCCTCTGCCCAAACCCTTCTCCATCGCCCCCAGCACCACCTGCCCAGGTGATGCTCCCAGTCTCGGGAGAGGAGCACTCACCAGCTGTGGCAGCACCCAGAGAACAGAGGGAAGGTCACCTTTGCAGCAAAGCTCTTGTACTTCCATCTATATTTATTTATTTCCTGTGCTTGCTGCGCTCCCTGTGGCTCCAGGGACATTTACATAATCGGATCAGAGGCGGCTGCACAGGAGCTGCACGCACTGGGGCCAGAGCACCCACTCCTTCTTCCCAGGAGCACCTATCCCTTCCCCAGAGCACCCATTCCTTCTTCCCTGGAGCAAGCATTCCTTCACTGGAGCACTCATCCTTTCTCCCCTGAGCACTCCTCCCTTCTTCCCTGGAGCATCCATCCCTTCCCTGGAGCACCGATCCCTTCTCTGAGCACTCCTGCCTTCTCTGGAGCACCCATCCCTTCCCCAGAGCACCCATCCCTTCCCCAAAGCACATATCCCTTCTTCCCAAGAGCACCTTTTCCTTCCCTAGAGCACCCATTCCTTCACTGGAGCACTCATCCTTTCTTCCCCAAGCACTCCTCCCTTCCCAGGAGCACTTATCCCTTCCCTGGAGCATCCACCCCTTCCCTGGAACACCTATCCCTTCTCCCTTGGAACATTCATCTCCTCCCAGTGAATCCATCCCTTCCTCAGAGCACACATCCCTTCTTCCCAGGCACACCCATCCCTTCCCCAGGCACACCCATCCCTTCCGTGGAGCACCCATCCCTTGCGCTCCCAGCCACAGCACCAAACCTCATGGATCCCCATCCACATTCCCGGAGCAGATCCCTGAGGTTTGGTGCTGCAGCCAGGGCAGAGCATGGACATGGAGCATCCATGTGCCAGCACCGGCCCAGCACTGCCAGCTGCGATCTCTGGGAAAAACCTGGCGAGCAAGAGCAGTTGAACTCATCCTGCAAGGAATTCCTGGCCTGGAAAAAGCACTCTGTGCTCCCATGGCATATGTGCTCCTTAGAAGCCCATGGGAATGGAGGTGGGCAGGAGCAAGGTGTATTTTCACCAGGAAACTCTGTGTGCTTCCCTGGAGCAATGTGTTGTGCTCAATACAGAAGATTTCAGGACCTCTGCACTGCACAGAGTTTCCCACACCCCCCACAAGAGGCTCCCTGGCAGCTCCAGAAGGCATCACCCCACCTAAAAGGATAAATCAAGGCACAGAGAGGGATCCATGCTGGGAAAGGTGGGAGCACCAGTCCTCATGGCAGGGGCACCAGGCTGACCACCCCCCCTCCTGATCCCCCACACAGCTCGTCCCCCTCCTGCCTTTCTAACCCTCAGAGTGTCCCCCTGCCCACAGCTCTGTCACCTCCTCCTGAAACAAGGGGCTGGGCACTGAGCTGGGGAGACACAAGCACTGCTCGGAGCTGCCACGCTGCTCCCGTGCTGCTCCTTCCAGCCCCACTCCCTCCAAGGGAGTCCTTCCCTCGGGCATCTCCTCAGGATGCCTGGCCACGAGCCCGAGTACCAAAGGATGCTGTTGGAAATGGAACCACAGCATCCACATGAGAATGTGCCCTGACACCCCCCTGGCCCCTCTTACCTGCTTGGAATTTTGGACAAGCCACGTTCCTGCTCTTTCATCCCAGCACAACAGTTTCTGTGCAATTTCCCACCCTCCAGACAGCCTCGCTCAAGCTTTTATCGCGTCGCAACCACAACCTCCTCCTCTTCCTCCTCCTCCTCCTCTCTGGGCTGGACACAGCAAATATTGCTCTGCTCATCCCTTCCCAAAGGCTGCTGGAGAAATCCTGTCCCCAGCAATTCCCTGCCCACATCCCATTGCTGTTCAGCCTCCTGACAGCAAACCTGGGCAGCGCCAAGGGTCTGCTGGCACCTCCCACCACGCTGCTAATCCCATTCCCAAAACTTGGGACAAACTCTCCATGGGGAGAGCACTGCACATGTATCCCCAAGCTGTTCTGAAACACAAGACACCAACTCAGGAAGCCCTTTCTCCCCGTGGCTACGGAATCCTAGGAGTGGGAATGGGGAGGATGCTGCAACCGCGGGGCTCTGAGTGCCCTCCAGCTCCTGCTGGGAATTATTGATATTTTTTAAAGCCCACATCAAACACCACCCGACCTCCTTCTGCTCAGGGCTGGGACAGCACAGCGACAGCACTGCTCCATTCACAATTCCCTGAGCTCTCCCTTCATACATTATTCCATCTGGGTGAAGCTTTGGGATTGGTTTTTTTTTAATTTCCTTTAAATATTTTATTCAGTTGTTCTCTCGGAGATCCCCAGGGAAACCCAGGCTCCCCAGGAAGGGCTACCTCACTGCAATGGAGGCAGATCCACACTCCAAACATGAGCTGCCTCCCAAAAACAACCCAAAAGCACCGTGAGGCTGCACAAGGCAGGAGCAGCGGCGGTGCCGGCGCCGCTTCCCGACCTCCAACCACCCAGCTGGGAGAGCACAGCCGGCATGAGACCCCGAGGGGGTTAAATCCCGTGGCCGTGTGGAACACGAGCAGCTTCATGGAAGCAAGGAGGATGTGAGGGATGTGGGGCTCAGGCTGCAGCAGGCAGTGTGCTCTGAATTGCTGAGCCGGTCAGAATTTCCCCCGCGGAACAGCGGAAAGCCCCTCGGCATTCCCAGCCTCTGCATCTCCCCGCTTTACAAGAATGACCTGTTCTATGGAGCACACCGTCAGGATCTAACAGAGCTGTGTCTCCGTGGGACACACGTCCATGCCCTCTTCCCAGCTGCATCCTCCCAACTTCCCATCCCCTCCCGGCAGTGCCGAGCCCACAGCGAGCCGCGGCCGTGCCGAGCCCCGCGGTAATGCGAGCCGAGCTCCGGGCAGCCGCTGCACGGGCAGCCAACAGGGAGGGCAGGAGGATGGAGGAGGAAGAGGAGGAGGAGGAAGAGGAGCAGGGGGAGGAGAAGCAGCACTCACGTTGATCATAGCATTGGAGGTGATGCGGAAGAGCGTGGCGCGCTCGTTCACCGCCTTGATCTTCTCGCCGCTGTCGGCCGGCAGGCGCAGGTTCTCCAGCTCGCTGAGCGAGCGCTGCAGGGCCGCGCCGTGCTTGGCGATCAGCTCATTGCAGGTGCTTAGGTCCTCCAGCTTACTCGACAGGGTCTTCAGGGGGCCGTGCAGCTCGCTCTTGTCTGACTGCGAGGCGGGCTCCTCGTCACCCGAGTCATCTGCCAAGGGAGGGATGGAGAACAAACAGTTTCCATGGTTACCCCCGGACCGCGCTACCCCGTCAGCGCCGCGGGCAGGGACCTCCGCCTCCCCCCAGCGCCGGGGCAGAGAGTGGGGGGTGTCACCAGAGCCCTGAGCTGTTCCTGTGGCTGTCACCGAGACCTGGCTCAGGGCTGGGTGAGGGACAGCACAGGGGGTGTCACACACCCAACCTGCACTGCCCAGGCACAGGGGTGGATCCGCCCTGCACCGGAGCGAACCCCGGGAGGGGTGAACGCCTTCACCTGAGGGAACAATCCCAAAGACACCAAGGAGAGGAACAGCTGCTGCCCAAAACCACCACCACATCTTCAGAGGGCAGAAAACTCCACGATCAGCATCTTAGCTACAGCAAAAATTCCTCCAACTCCAGAATACTTGGTAGGCTTAAAACCAGGAACTAACCCAGAACACTCAGTGAGGGTAACCTGGCATGTCTGATCACCCCACTGCTCCCCCAGGGGGAGATGACCAGCCCCGAGAGGCAGCAGCACCCAAAGCAAATACAAGGACTGAGAGCAGAGCAGGTTCTGCACAGGGTCTGTGTCTCATCCTTATGCTCAAAGTTTAGCCAAGGGTTCTCTGGGTGCTCCCAAATCCACTAAGACAGGGGAGTGGGGAGCTGCTCCTTTATCTCCCCTCCCTCCATCATCTGTTTCTGCATTTTGGAGAGATGGGCACCAGCAAAACCTGGCTGCAGATTCCCTGCCAGGGCTGGGGATGTTGCAGGGGGTGAGAACATCCTCCAAATGATGCAGGCACAGAGCTCAGGGATGGCTCTGGTGTAACAGGGGGGCAGCACATTCCCTCTCAGGGCTGTGAGGAAAGAAGGAAACCCGTGATTCCCTGGCAGGTGGGTGTTTGGCTGCTATTCCTGGCTCATTGATAGGAGCTTTGGAAATGCTGTGGGTACTGAGAGAGAGCTGTTCAGGCACTGCTCAGACTGAATCCACAGCTAAGAAAACAAGAGGAAAAGCACCCTTTGAAGTGTTCTGAAGGCAAGGATCTGGATAAGGCACAGGACCTTCAATCCAGAGTGCAAGCAGGAGCAGAGCACAGCACAGTGTCACACCAGGGCTCATGGTGAGCCTACCCAGAGTGGGTGTGAGGGGACAGGGGCACAGCTCAGGGACAGGGCTGATCCTCCACAGCAGGACCAACCCTGCTGCCCAAGGACAACAGGGGAAAATCCGAGGGAAACAGGATGTAGAGCAAACCCCAAGTGGCTCCTGAAGCACCAGGGCAGCATCTCCCAACGTCAGCATTTGGTCCAGCTGCAACCCAGCCCAGAGCATCCACAGCTCAGAGCTCTGCAAACACGAGGAGCAGCTGTTGGAGCAGGAGAGGAAGTGGCCACCAAGGACAAAGGACAATCAGAGCACTCACAGGAAGCCAGGCAAGAGCTTCCCAAGGAAGGTGAGGGAAGCTGAGGGGTTGGGAGCAGGGTGGCTCCCAGGGACAGGCTGGGGAGATGCTGAGCCTGGAGAGGGGAACAGCCTGGCTTCCAGGGACAGGACCAGAGGTTTGAAAACACATCCAGCATCAGGGAAGTCTCCAGCACAGGTGGTAGGGGAAGGGAATGGGAACAGGCAGGATGAGAAGGGCTCCATCCCAGGAGGGTGCACAGAGGCACCACAGGCTCACACCATAGGCACCAAAAGATCCAGCAAGAAAATCAAAGCCACTTTTCCACCAGTACAGAAAGTAACCAAAAACTCCCCAAAGTCCACTTTCTGCTACAAAAGTTCCAAGTATTCCCACAGTGCCTTCCATGCTGGGGCACACAAAGGGACTCTGGGTCTCCAGCAGTGTGGACACATTCCCTGGGCCTTGGATATTGTCTCTGCACCTGACCTGCTTCCAAGGACAGAGCACTCCATACCCCAGACACTCACTGGGAGAGGGGCACTGGGCTGCTCCTGCTGCTCTGAGCTGGGTCCCCAGGGCCTTCCAGGGCAGTTTCGGGCTGAGGTTGGATCCATCTCATTCCCCCACCATCTCTCCTTTGCCATCTCTCTCTCCAGCTGAGAATCTTGCCAGCAGCACCCCAGCAGCCTCTCCAGGTGTGCGAGCTGCCTGTGCTCCAGAAGGCAGGAACCCCTTCTCCACAGCACTGGGATCGGATCACTAACGAGACTGGTCTTCAATGGCCAATTTGTAATATATTTCCATGTTTTATAAATCTCCCAGGAGCAGAAGCCAACCCCACTGGCTCTGCTGTCATCACCAACACGAGCCTGAACATGGCAAAACCCACTTCTAAGGTCTGTCCAGGGGACAAACCAAATTTCCTAATTTTCTGTTTGCAGACATCAAAAATAGTTTACCATTTTCTGCTTTCAAGTGCTGCAAAAACTGTGCCAAGCAGGAGGAAGCATCTCTCTGGCCATCCCCAGGCAGCAGTTAACCCCCAAATCCCTCCCTCTCATTTTTCCCCCTCTTGCCTTACACAAAATGCTGCCCCACAGTCCTGGCTCCCCTGGGCTGTCAGTGCTCTGGGCTTTACAGAGCCAAGCCTGCATCACCTTGCCCAGGTGCAATCCCAGATCACAGCCTGGGGATTTTTCATTGAATCACAGAATATCCTGAGCTGGAATGGAGCCACAAGGACAATTCAGCCCAGCCCCTGTCCCTGCACAGACATCCCAACAACCCCACCCTGTGATCCCTGGCAGCGCTGTCCAAACGCCCCTGGAGCTCTGGCAGCCTCGGGGCCGGGCCCATTCCCAGGGGAGCTGTTCCAGAGCCGACACAGGGGTGGCAGAGCACAGAGAGGGATGGGCTCTGCACTTTGCCAGGACATTATTTCCTGCCCATTGATCGAGGCTGTGGGAACAATCCCTGCCCGAGTGCTCAGCTTGAGGCAGGAACACAGCGTGGCCCAATTTTTGATCGTTGTGCAGAATTACATAAACGCCTCAGAGCCCAGGAAAAGGGGAAGGAACCTGGGTCAGCCCATGGCCTGTGATGCTGCTCCTTCCAGCTGAGTTGGCTGAGCTGAGCATCCCTCACCAGCTCCCACTGTCCCAAAGCTGCTGTGGGCTGCAGGAATGCTGGCAGGGTGGGCAGCAGGATCCCACCTTCCTCCTCCTGCCTGGGCAACTGGAATCATGGAATTATGGAATGGTTTGGGTTGGAAGGGCCCTTAAAGCTCCTCTCATTCCACCCCCTTGCCATGAGCAGGGGACACCTTCCACTATATATATATATATATATATATGTATATGTATGTGTATATATACATACATAAATATATATATATATATATAATTTGCTGCAATTACCTCACATCAAAGCATGGGAAGAGGGAAACTCAATGTCACAGCTACAGTCAAATCAATCAGAGTAAGTTAAAGCAGAAATGATCACACAGAGCACCCAAACCTCCTCCCTGCCATCCCCCAAGGTGGAGCTCTGACCCTGGCTCTGAAGGTGCTTCCCTCATTCTCCTGGGAGCTGGAGGGAGAGCTGACCAAATCTCAACTGCCCAGAAATGTGAATCCCTCTGTTTGCTCGAGCCAGCAGCAGCTGCTCCGACCCGCAGCAGCTTTGGAGGAGCAGCCCCTGATGCCAGCAGAGGAGCCCTGTGCCCACCACGCCATCCCCACCAGATTCCAGCTGCTTTCTGGCACCACCAGGACAAAGTGCCACGGAGTCCTGGGACACAGCACAGGGCAGGGCTGCCAGAGGTCTGATGTCCCTCGTTCCCCCATCTGGGGTGGTCTCAGGGAAGCCACTTTGAATCATTTAGCTTGGGAAAGGCCTCCAAGACCAGCACATCCAACCTTTCACCACCCTTTGCACAGGACACACTAATTCCTGAAATTACAGCTGAAGATTATCATGAAGGGCTGGAGGAGAGAGCAGCAGAAATATTTATCTTTATTGCTGAAGATGAAGGATTCACTCATCCAGAAAGGTGGAAGAGCAACAAGCCTCTGCCTGGAGGTCTTTGCTTGGAGCCCAGCCAAACACCACAGCTTTGGGGATCCTGCCCTTATTCCAGCTTTTATGTCAGCTCAGTCAGGGAAAAAAAATAGATCTGTCTTTACTAAAGCTGGGAAAACACCCTGAAGGTCAGGAAATAGCCACAGAGAAAGAGAAAGAGAGTCTATCCAAGGCTCCTCAGTCCAAGATGAACCGCAGGGCATCAGCAGAAGTGCCAGGGGCCCAGCAAGGTCACAGCACTGGGACTTCAACCCAAATGGGAGACTCCTAATTGCACCCACAGAGGATCACAGAGCCTCTTGAGAGCTGCAAAACCACCTATTTCTAAATGCTTGAGAGGATTTAGGAGAGGGAAGAAGGGGAGAGGGGAAACACGACTCACACAGAGCAATGATGAAGCACATCCAGCAGAATCTGACTGAAACATTCTCCAGAGCAGTGAGTGCATCCCAGCCCAGAGTGAGTTTTGGTGATGGCTCTGAAGGGGGTCCCAATGTGTGCAGGGAATGAGAAGGAACCACTTGCTGAGGTGGAAGATGCTCAGGGGCTGGAGCATGTCCAGGGCAGGGAACGGGGCTGGGAAGGGGCTGGAGCTCCAGGAGGGGCTGAGGGAGCTGGGAGGGCTCAGCCTGGAGCAAAGGAGGCTCAGGGGGCCCTGCTGGCTCTGCACAGCTCCTGCCAGGAGGGGCAGCCAGGGGGGTCGGGCTCTGCTCCCAGGGAACAGGGACAGGAGCAGAGGGAACGGCCTCAGGCTGGGCCAGGGGAGATTTAGGTTGGATGTTAGGGGAAATTTCTTTATGGAAAGGGTGGTGGCCCTGCAACAGTGGTGGAGTTTCCTTCCCTGCAGGAGTTTCACAGCCATGTGGATGTGGCACTTGGGGACATGGGGCAGTGGTGGCCTTGGCGGTGCTGGGAGAACAGTTGGAGTCAATGATCTCAGAGGACTTTTCCAAACTGAATGATCTGGGATTCTATTCCAATGCTCTGTGCTCCTTGTGATGGCACCCTCACTCCTTTCCTCAGCAGCCCCTAAATCCCATTAAACCTCAAACCAACAGCCCCAGCTGGGCAGAGGCGAAGTGGATCAGGACTGCATCTGGGACCAGCACAAAGCCTGGAGGCCCTGCAGGAGCCAGGAAGGCCCCCCTGCTCCTCCACACAGGCAAGATGCTACAAGAATGCAAATACTCCTTTAATCCCTGGTTTCCAGCCCCCTGCACACCCTGTCCCTGCAGAGGGAAGGGGATCAGTGATGGATCCCCTCTTTCCATGCAGGAGCACAGCAGTGCTCCCACCTGACCCTCACCCCTCCTGGGATCCAGCTTTGCCATTTGCTCTCCATGGAACAAAGACAAAGCAGCAAACCCTCAGGGGGTGCCAGGGGGGCTCCCAGGCCAGGACCCCCAGCCGTGCCGGGATGCAGGTGCCCTGGATCCCCTCGGGAAGCAGCACATCCCTGCCTCAGAGCCTCACCCCGGCTCACCCCGCTCCTCCTCGGCACAAGCCGTGCTTACAATGAAAGGCAAACATTCTGCAGGAATTCCTGCCACTCTTCCCCAGCGAACAAAAGCTCCTCAAAAAAAAACAAACATGAAAGGCTGACAGGAAAAATTTGACAACAAATTGCCAGGTTGCTCTCGCTCCGGTGCCGTGGACGAGGCAGCCCAGCCCCCACAGCATCCTTCCAAGGATTCCTGCATTCCCAGTGTGCCCTGGAGATTTCCCCATGACACACAGGGACCATCCATGATTTGTATTCATCCCCCTCCCCACCCTGCAGCCAAGATTTGCCCTGATCCCTGTGCAGGGCTTGGTGCCAACACCTCTGCAGGCGATGCCAGCAGGACCCTGGACCAGAGGCAGTGGATTTGGGCTGAGCCTGAGTGTGAGGGGCCGTGGTGACCCAACTCCAAACCCATCCTCTTCCCTCTGCCACGAGACAAGTGTGGCAGTGCAGGGCTGCCCCAGGCACCGCAGTAACCCACATAACACCCTCTTCCTCCTCCTCCTCCTCCTCCTCCTCCTTCCCCCCTCGCTCCGGGAAGGCTCCACAAAGGCAGCTGCTGCTTCCTGCTCTCCTCACGCTGCACTCGGGGAACATCTGCACCACGGACCCAAACCCCAGAGACACAAACCACAGCAGCCTCTCACAAATCCCCTCTCCAGGAAGGCTCACAGCTCGTCCTTTACAGCCCCACTCCCCCACCCCAAGTGCTGCCCAGGCCCAGCCCCTCGCGCTTTGCTGGCACTGGGGCCCAGAGTGGGTTTGGTTTGTAGGGCACGGGCAGCCAGCGTTGCTGTGGCAACGGGCAGCCGCACCGTAAGCCGGGGAGATTATTTTTGGAGCTGTGATGCAATTTAATCTATGGAAAATGGATCGGCAGCCATCGGCCATAAGCCTCCTCGGGCTTGTTTCTCAGCCCCGGAGAACGCGAAACCTCAGTGCCTGGAGCCGCATCCGGACAGAGCCACGAAGGCAGGAGCTCCCTTTCCACCCCCATTTTCCATCTTGAAATCTTCCCTCGGATAAATATTCCCCACTGCCTGCAGTTTCTCTGGAGCTGGTGGGAAAGCTGCTGGCTGGAGGCACAGCACCCGAGCTCCCCTGTGCTGGGGACACACTGGGGCTCTGCACCGCAGTCCCTGGGGGATCCCAGGGACAAAGATCCCATGGGAGGCACTGCCGTGCTGAGCTCCCACCCCAAAACCACCAGGGAGACCTGGAGCAAGCCCAGGGAGCTGCTGCTTGTGGCTGGGAGGTTTTGGATGAGTAGAGCTGGGAAAAGCCTTTTCTGGGATAAACCAAGAGGAGATGAAAGGATCCAAGGGTTCAGCATTAAACCTTTTATTCCAAAATTCCCAAACTGCATCCAGAGTCTGGCTGCAGCCCAAAGCACACAGCTCTTCAGCCCATGGCTGGGGTGGGCAGGTCATCCCTGCTTATCTTCCTCTCCAAGACCAGCACAGCACTCCACATCCTACATCCCTCACCTTCCTACATCCCTCACCTTCCTTCTCCTCCCTGTGTGTGGAAAACTCTCCCTTCCCAAGCATCCTCATTTTCAGCAACAGTCCTCAACCTTCCTGCATCACCCTGAATTCCTCCCCAGTTCTCCTGCAAGCTCAAGCTGCTCTCCCACCACGCCATCACAGTCTCTGGGGCCTCCCATGGGCAAGGCTGGCTCTGTGCTGGGAATTAAACCCAGTTTTCTGCTGGATGGAGCTGGAATGAGCTGACAGGGGTGCTGGAAGTGCAGGATCAATACTGCAGGAGTGAAGTTGAGCCAGAGCAGAGAGATCCCTCAGTGCTGTCCACAGGGAAAGCTATGATGGGATAGAAGGAGCACTGATGCCTTGAATTCAAACAGCATTCCTGGGTTGCCCCAAAGCCACACAGACCACAGCAGTGACATTGGGGCATCTCAGCAGCTGCTGCTTTCCCTACTGGCACCAGGGCCTGCATATCTGCCAGGGGAAGCTGAGCCTGGAAGCATCGGAGTCCCCAGCCCAGGGTGTTCCCAACCCCTGCAAGAAGCTGCCCCAGGGTGCCCAGACGGTCACACCACCAGCACAGCATGGATTGTGCCTCCATTCCCTGCTCCACCTCTTGTGCACTTTCTCCTGCCTTTTCCCTCTCCTGTCTGGGAGTTTTGTATCTGAATGTATGGAAAATATCCCCTGGATGGGAAAAGGCTTTATTCCTCCAACAGACAGAGTGGAGGGATGTCCACGAGGACCAGCCAGCAGCAAATCCTGCAGACATCCCAGCCAAAACTCCAAGCTCCTGCTCCTCACAGTAAACCCACAGAAATCAACCCCACCTCCCTTCAAGATTCCCTGTTTGTGCCAGCACCAGCCAAGGGTACGGTCAGAATGAGCAGCCCTTCCCGTGTGGAATGAGCTGCACCCCTGGGACACGCTGCTCGCCCGTCACTCCTCAAGCACAGCAATTCCCACCCTGGCTCTGGCAGACACGGCTGCTTTCATCACTTTTAATCGCTATGAATATTAAATGGCAACAGGGATCTATATTTAATAGCCTGGCCTGGCTGCCAGGGAGATGGATGGGCTTTAGAGCAGCTGCAGATGCAGGCACAGGCGGAATTTTGGTGGTTGGAAAGAATTACACTGAGAATTAATCATCAAAATAGTAGGGAAAATAATCATTCATAAATCATTCCAAATCCGGTGATCGCTCAGCAATTACCACCGGCCTGGCAGGGCTGTTGCTTCTCCCTGCTAATGCAAAGGGAAAGCTGCTCAGGCAAATGGAGCCCTAAAAATAGGGAAAATTGGCTGCTCGTGACAAGCTGGGACATTTCCTGAAGTCACAGTTGGTGAGAGCAGGTGGGGGCCAGCCAAGGCAGGAGGATCCCAACCTGGTGAAGGGGCTCCACAGAGCAAATCCACAGCTCAGAGGTCACTGCTCCCAGGGGTGTTCAGCCTGGAGAAGAGAAGATTCCAGAGAGACCTCAGAGCCCCTTCCAGTGCCCAGAGGGGCTCCAGGAGAGCTGGAGAGGGACTTGGGACAAGGGATGGAGGGACAGGACACAGGGAATGGCTTCCCACTGCCAGAGGGCCGGGTTAGATGGGATATTGGGAAGGAATTGTTCCCTGAGAGGGTGGGCAGGCCCTGGCACAGGGTGCCCAGAGAAGTTGTGGCTGCCCCTGGATCCCTGGCAGTGCCCAAGGCCAGGCTGGACTAATAAGCCTCCTTGGAAGGAACGATGCTCCTGAGAGGAGGCCCAAGGAATTCCTTCCAGAACATCAGGAAGTTGATTCAAACAAGAGGACAATCGAAATGGGAGCTCAGCCTCAGCAGAGCACCAGCACAGATCAGCCTCCATGGAACAAGCGCTTGCTCTGGCACACACAGACCCCACCCAGAACTGCCCCTGAGGCTGCAGGAATACCCACGGATCACATGTCCAAGAAAAACCACATCAAGCTTCATTTTCATGATTCAATTGGCCAGTAAACAACATTTGTCTCATTCCAGCACAGGATCATGCATGACCCATAAGCTCAGGAATTTCTTCCAGCACAAGCTCTCTTCACCCTAAGGACCTTGGAAGCAGGGAAGCCAAGCCAGGGATGGATTCTGATGTTGTCAGCTTCCTTTCCTATAAAATCCATATTAAAACACAGCCTGAGTGGAGACAGGACACCCCAGTCCTTTAATGCATGTAAAGAACTTCTCGTTTCCTAAAAGAAAAGCCCTGGGAAAGCACAAAGCATCTCCACTCCCATCACTGCAGCATTCCCAGCCCGGCCATTGAACGTTTTATTGCTGCAATTACAAAATGATGATGTTCCTGGTCAATAATCCTGAGCAGCAAAGGCTGCACTTTGTCTGGATTGCAGTCATGCACTTCCCAGCACAAAGGGGATGTTCCCATCACACAAACACCTGAACAACTCCAATAAAATGAAAGTCAGGCTACAGTCACACAGATTTAGTTCAAAAGACACCAAAAGGCAGGGTTAAACTCCAAATAAGATGGATACACTAGAGAAATGGAGATGAAATGCAGGATGTGATCAATCCAAGATTCCACATGGCATCAGTGGAGAGACTCGACCCAACAGGCAGCCCTGGGAGTTATGGCTACTTATAAATCTATAGAAATCTATAGAAATTACAGTAGGACTTTTAAAAGTGAGCCAAAAAAGCAAATGGATTCAGAATCAGATGAACAGAGAAGTCCAGTCCAAGACATGAGGTAATTCCAGCAAGTCCCCGCCAGCCTACAGCCAGTTTGGGATCCTGAACCGCCAGGATGTGCACCAGGAAAGGAACCCCTGATGGCACTGGGACTGGGAACCAGCCCACACAGGGACAGCCACTGCAAGGACAGCCTTGGGCACAAGTGGGACAAAGTCACCTGGAGACACACTGAGAGTCCACAAGGAACAGCTCGAGATCTCTGGGGAAGCAAAGGTGGAAACCAGAGCAGCTCCAGAGGGGCAGCTGAGACACACTGAGCCTGAGGGGTGGGGAGGAGCGTCCCTGTGTCCCTCGATGCAGGAGGGACAGGGAGGGACTGGAGGTGTCCAGGGCAGGGAACGGGGCTGGGAAGGGTCTGGAGCCCCAGGAGGGGCTGAGGGAGCTGGGAAAGGGGCTCAGCCTGGAGCAAAGGAGGCTCAGGGGGCCCTGCTGGCTCTGCACAGCTCCTGCCAGGAGGGGCAGCCAGGGGGGTCGGGCTCTGCTCCCAGGGAACAGGGACAGGAGCAGAGGGAACGGCCTCAGGCTGGGCCAGGGGAGGCTCAGGTTGGATATTGGGAACATTTCTTCACCTTAAGAGTGGTCAGACCCAGGGCAGTGGTGGAGTCCCCATCCCTGGAGGGATTTCAAAGCCCTGTGGATATGGGTTAACGTGGCCTTGGCAACGCTGGGGGAACAGCTGGACTCAATACTCTCAGGGGGCTTTTCCAACCTAAAAACCAATTTGTGATTCTATAAATACCTACATATATGTGTGTGTGTGTGTGTGCGCGTGTGTGGGCTGAAACACAGGCAGGCATCAGTGCTGCTTCCACAAGTCTTTCCAGTGGATTTCTTTGCAATCTTTCCAAAACTCTTCTCAGAAGGAGCCAGGAGAGCTTCGTAAGATGCCACTTTGCTGGCTTTTGGAGGAGGTGGAGGGTTGCCGGTTGTTTTTTTGCTCTGCACTTTGACTACAACACTCTGTTCCTTCCCCCTTTCCAACAGAGTAAGAAGCTTGGGAGCCCTGAGGAAAAGTACAGAGCCATCCCTGACACCTGCTGAACAGGAATCTCAGAGACTGAGGGGCAGAGCTGGCAGGGAATGCAAGTGGAGTTAAAACGAGCCCAGCTGATGCTTTTGTGGGAACACTGGAGAGCCCCAGTTAGTCCTGCTGGACACGGCCAAATGTCCCTGCTGTCCCCTGCGGGCACTTCTGAATAGCAATGAGCAAATACATGGTGGGGAAGGTGTGATTACAGGGAAATAACGGCTCATTAGCGAGTAATTGGGGGCTCAGCAGCACAGCTCACTGCCAGGAGAGAAAAATCAAAAAAATTAAAATAATGGCTTGATAAAAATAGAAACTTCTTCATTCTCAGCTCCCAACAGCAGCGACACACGGAGTGCTGAGCTCCAGGGGCAGCTCGGGGCGCAGAGCTGGGGCCAGGGACAGCACTGCCTCTGCTCACACCTGTGAAATGCTGCCCTGCCAGGAATCCCTCTGGGAAAGCCTGGCCTGTCCCCACTGGCAGGAGGCAAGCACACAGCCTCAGTGCCTGCAGCATCACCTCAGCTCCTCATTGCCTCTGCAAGCACAGAGAAGTGTCCAGGGATCCCAGCACCTCCAGCTGGGGAGAGCAGAGGCATCAGTGGGAGCTCAGCACCTCCCCAAGATCAGTGTGTCAGTGGATCAAAACATGATGGAGCAAATAACACCAGGGAAGTTTACACACATACAAACACACACACACACACAAAAAAAAAAAAAAAAAAAAAAGCCCATAATTTATGGCTTTGTTTTAATTTCATTTAATGCAGAGCAGTACCCAAGGAGCTGACACAGCCAACCTAGTGTGGGGCACATGGTTTGATCCTCTGACAGTCTGTGCTCAGCAAACTCCTCAAAGGATTCATCAGTGCAATTCTGGCACCCAAACCTGTGGTACTTAAAGGTGCAAAGAGGGAAGAGGTTCCTTCTCCAGCTGGGACATCTTCCAACTAGATACAAGGAGGGAATGGTTTAGGATGAGGGTGGGGAGGCCCTGGCTGCCCCATCCCTGGCAGTGTTCCAGGACAGGGGCTTGGAGCAGCCTGGGACAGTGGGAGGTGTCCCTGCCCATGGCAGAGGTGGCACTGGATGGGCTTTAAGGTTCCTTCCCAGCCAACCCATTCCAGGATGCTGGGAGCTGGCTGCCATGGTGACCTTGCAGGAGGCCCCATCACTCTGAAATGCTGCCCAGTCAGGCTGGAGATCCAGTTACTCCCTCCACCAGCCCCTCCCAGCACTGCCTGCAAAAGCATTTCTCAGCCCCAGACAGATCCACATCAGCAGGACAGAGGCACAAACCTCTGCGTCCCTTTCTGAGCCTCCAGGCCCTGAAGGATCCACACCCAGCTGAACATCTCCCATCTGCCCTTGACCAAACCACCCCTGCTCTTACTCCCGAAGCTCAAAATTCACACCCAGTCCAAGACATCCCTGCAGGGAGGACTTGCAGTACCTGCAGCTTCAGGACTACCTCCAAATGAATATGTAGTCCCACAGACTCAGGCGGCATCATAAAGAATTCAGTCACTTGCTCTTGTCCAAAGCACGTGAGAAAATGTACAAAACTTGTTAAGTAATTGTTTCTGTTCGTTTAGTCACTAAATCCATCAGTATCCAGTGATTACTCTGGATCTGCATCACTGCCCCACGCTGAAATGGAGGAGCTGCCACAGCCTGGTGGCACCAGGACCTTGGGGACACAAAGTCCCCATGTCCCTGCACGGGTGACAGGCAGGAGCAGGCATGGAGCAACACTGGGCTGGGCATGAGCAGCTTCCTTAGGCAGGAACAAGCCTGGAGAAGGGCAGAAATACCTAACATTCAAATATTTTGGAGGAAATGAGTGTTGTTCAGAGCAGAAACTCAGAGCAGCGAGCACTGTCACCGGGGGGTGACACCCTGCTCTTCCACAGACAACAGCAAGCCCTGGCACGGTGCTACCGAAACCATGGCAGGGCTTGGATGTCTCCCTCACCATCACCGAACATCCATTTTTAATGATGCTTAAACATTTTCCAGCCTCAGGTCCAGCTCCAGTGTCAGCAGGGCGAGGAGGGGAGCTCATGGATGGGCTGGCCTCTCCCCCTGACAGCCAGGGAAAGGAGACTTGGAAGCTGGATGGCCTTGGAGAGGGACGTCAGCTCCCGTGAGCTCCCATCCCTGAAGGACAACGTCATCCTTGGTGTATCCAGGACCACTCCCAGGGGATTCACCACAATGAATCTGGCCTGTGATTTGATTTGTTTCATGTTTTTTATCAATAGCTTCTTTTTTTCTAGAAGTCTCCCACCAGCAGGGAACACACATCCTGCCCCAGGCTTCCTCATCCTCACGGAGAGCAGAGGGAGATGTGCAAAGCACGCTCCTACATTCCTGTCAGCTCTGTCCTTGCTCACCAACCCTGTGAACAAGAAGGAGATGACAAGGGCCCTCATTCTCAGGGAGCGGGGAGCAGTGGCAGGAGGAGGCAGGGCAAGGACAGGACTGTGATGTCCCTGTCACACCCACGGCTGAACAGCACAACCCGGCAGCACTGGGGGCTGGGACAGCACCAGGACAACAGCAGTGCTGGTGTGCTGGGACACGGGCAGTCCATCCCAAAATCCCTGCTGCCACCATGCCACCAGAGCAGCTGAGAGAGGGCACCTGAGCCTCCCTCCACCCAAAGCCAGCAGCTAACATGTCCCTCACCTCAGGCTGGGGCTGTGCACATCCCTGCCAGCCCCAAGCTCAGCTCATCCCGGACTCTGGAGAACCACCCAGGCTGAGCCACACTGCAGACACAGAGCTGGAGACACATCCTGATGGGCACTGAAACCTGGCTGAGCTGCCAGGGCTCAGCTTACCCGGGGTAAGAGGATCCGGGGGTGTCAGTTATCCACCGTCCTCCGATTCCCAGAGGTCAGGATATTCCAAAGGCACAGGAGAGACATGCAGGACCTGGGAGTCTCCCAGCCCCCCAGGCTCGGGGAGCATGGCAGCAGGTCAGCAACAGTCCCAAAAAAGAGTCCAACTCACACCCACTTTCCCTTTGGATTTAAACCCTGCTCTCTCAGCACCCACAGGCAGGGAAAGCCTCCAAAGCCATCGAGTTGTGCAGAGCCAGCAGGGCCCCCTGAGCCTCCTTTGCTCCAGGCTGAGCCCCCCCAGCTCCCTCAGCCCCTCCTGGGGCTCCAGCCCCTTCCCAGCCCCGTTCCCTGCCCTGGACACCTCCAGCCCCTCAGGGTCTGTCCTGTCAGGAGGGCCCAGAGCTGCCCCAGCACTGGAGGTGCCCCAGCAGTGCCAGCACCGGGGACGGGCCCTGCCCTGGCCCTGCTGCCACCCCAGGGCTGGGACAGCCCTGGTGACACAGATGTTCCTGCCCACCTGGGCTCATGTCCAGCCACTGCCAGCAGCGCCCCTAGGGCCTTTCCCACTGGGCGCTTTCCAGCCCCTCTGCCCCAGGAGCCCTCCTGCCAGGACAGGGGATTTCACAGGCAGCACTCGGGGACAGAGCAGCCCCCACGGCCAGGGCACTGTCACAGGCCCCAGGTTAGAGCACTGAGTCACTGTTCCACTGCCTGTGGTGAGTGATGGACCCCCACCCATGGGCCCCTGCCTGGCACCCGCCTCCTTTACAGCCAGGACAAGCCCCAAACCCCTCCTGGGGCCAGCTTCAGTTCCTGCTGGGGGAGCACATGTAGAATCCAGTTTAGATGCCTGCAGGAAGCACCAGGACAGCAGCACTGACAGATGCTGCAGCAGCACAACACAGAGCAGGGCAGGTTGAGGCCAGGCCATGCTCTGCTCCCTGCACAGCAGCTCCTGTCAGCGATTTACTGCCAAAAGCTCCTCAGAACAAGCAATCCATCCCTGGAATCGCTGCCCATCGGCAGCTCAGGTGGAGACTGGCACAGACAGGGACAAGGGCACTCACTCTGTGCAGCACAGTCTCCCCAGGAAGTGCTGTGATGGCTGTCAGTGCAGCCAGGTCCGGAAAAAAGGGAAAATAAATAAAGAAATCCACCTCTGCTGCACCCAGGCCCTCTATTTGCAGATCCATTTGATGGAGCTGGGAGTTCATCTCCTTTCCAATTCTGTAAGTGCAATACTGGTCTCTAATTACACCACCAGGCTGTCAAGATGGCCACTTCCTCCCTAATTACTCTGCTTTGTAATTAAGATACAGCTAATAAACTCACATGATTAGCGATTGCTGCCGATCAGCTCCGAGGTGCAGAGCAGCTCCTGCCTTGTGCCTGCACCACAAGCACCCGGGCACGGCACCCATGACATGGAATCTCAGGGTTATTTGGATTGGAAAAGCCCTCTAAGGTCATCAAGTCCAACCATCAACCTCCAACACTGCCAGGCCAGCCCTAAACCACGTTCCTGAACCATTTCCACGGGCACCTGCACATCCTCGGGATGCATCCTCTCCCAGCCAAGCCACATGTGCATGTGGGCAGGAATCCACCTTCACAATTGCTAAAAATGAAAAGGAACAGGGCAGAGAGGGCATCATTTGGAACGAAAATGAGCACTGCCTGCCCTCAGCACATGATTGCTGCTTTGCTGAGCAGTGAGGGCTCCCTGCTGCCAAGGATGGGCTTGTCCAGCCCCAGGCACTGCGACGTTCCCTGAGGGCAGAGGGGAGCCCATCGGACACTCGCTGCCCTGGGAGCTTGTCCCAGTGAGAATGATGGAACAGAACCATGAACACCCTGAGCTGACCCACAGGGATCACCCAGCCCAGCCCCTGGCCCTGCCCAGACACCCCAACAGCCCCACCCTGGGCATCCCTGGCAGCGCTGTCCAAACGCCCCTGGAGCTCTGGCAGCCTTGGGGCCGGGACCATCCCTGGGGAGCCTGGGCAGTGCCCAGCACCCTCTGGGGGAAGAACCTTGTCCTGATCTCCAGCCTGAGCCTCCCTGGCCCAGCACACAGACATCTCCACACCCACCTCCACCAGCCCTGAGGGTCAGGGGCAGCTGGGGGGGTTTCCTTCCACTTCTGCCCCTGGACACCCCAGCTCACACTGAGCTCCCTGAGCTCACACTGGTTCATTCCACAGCATGAAACATCTCCAACCATCCCATGGACCTTCCTGAGTTGCTATTTCACCTGGTAAAACCATCCACAGCCAGGCAGGGCCCCACATCAATGTATTCCATGTGATCCATTGGAAAGAAATGGAGCATCCAGTGTATATTTTAAAAAAGGTGAAATCCAACAGCCCTGATTAGAGACTCTAAGTACTTTCCACAAATAAACCAGCAGCCACAACTGCTAAAGCTGTAACAAAACAGCTCCAGCTCCTCAGCAGCTCCAGCCAGGCACAGCCTCAGCCCAAACTCCAGACAGCTCTTAACCCAGGAGCAGAACAACCAGGATGGAACCAATGGATTCAGCATCTCCTCATGTCAAAACTCTCAGGAAGGAGCTCTCACCTCACGAAGTTTCTAAATAAATCTGGGAAAAGGCTAAACCAACACTTCTGCTTTGGAGTAGGCTAGGGCCTGTCCATCATCAGTGCTCCAGCAGCCACATGTGCCTGGTCCTCCTGGAAACGTAATCTACCATTCATTGCTGAGCAGACTTTAAACACTCATTTAAATGCTGCCTAGCTGGGCCATGAAATAAACACATTCTGCATGTCTGAAGGCAGAGAAATGTATTTCTCCATCTGTTTTATGGCCCAGGTTCCCCCTTGTGTGCTGGAGCCCAGAGAGCCCTGCTGTCTTTGGGCCAGGTGCATCCCAGGATCTGCCTTTCCTTTGAGGATAATCATCCATGTCCTCATCAAACATTAATGGCATTGTATTTGCTGGGCACGGGGCATGGTGAGAAACCCAGGTCCAGCACTAAACACACGGACCTGGAGAGGAATATTTCTGATTGAAATGCCCTCTGAAAGCAGGAACAGCACTGTTTCTACTGGGAAGGGCTTTGAGAGCCTCCAAATTAACTAATGATGAGCTAATTATCTTTATCTGTTAGCTACCCACGGACCATTCTGTGCACAGCAAGTGAGGTGTGTGCATTTCTCCTTCTCTAAAGACTTCAGCACCTCAGTCCCTCCTCAATGTGCCCGATGCCCACAAACCCAACACCCAAGAGCCCCTCGGCTCTAAACAAACTGCATCAGCCCTTTAACACACAAATACAGAACAAAACATCTCCTCAAACCCATCCTCACCTTTGTCTGTCTAATCAAAAGGGCCCTGGCACAGGTTGTGCCATCCCCATCCCTGGCAGTGTCCAAGGCCAGGATGGACGGGGCTTGGAGCAGCCTGGGACAGTGGGAGGTGTCCCTGCCCATGGCAGGGGTGGCACTGGATGGGCTTTAAGGCCCCAATCAAATCATTCTGTGATTCAATAATTGGTTTTATCCTACAAGCACAAAAGAAACTCCTGAAGCCAGCCAAAGCCTGCAGGCTGAGCTCTTCTGTTCCCAAGGTATCTCCTGCTGAGCAGAGCCAGGCCCAGCTTTTCCTTGGGCTGCTCATTAAAAGTCATCAGCATTTTAAACATACCTCAAACAGCTCCTTTTGCGGAGATAAGTGGATTTAAGGACATAATTTTGGTAGGAAAAAAATCACGGCATGAGGATTTCTACATGAAAAGCAAAGCCTCCTTGGGAAGTATTTTCTCTTCCAAAATATCACATTTCCAATGGGGAATGCCCTTACCAGAGGGACACGGTTTACACACCACAGTTTTTACAGTAAATTGGTTTTAAAAGCCAACATTTTCCCAGCTTTGAGTTTGAGTTTCTTGTTAAAACATGAAACATTTGTCTGTCATGTCCCAGGGCCAAAGCCTCTGGGTTTGTCAAATTTGCTCGACATGTGTGAAATGGATGTTCCCTCACCAGACAGGGAGAGCTTTCTCCATGTCAGTGCAAAGCTTCCCCAAAATACCACCACAAAATGGGGGAAGGATGCTTTGGGGGCAGAAAAAAACAGCCCAGCCAGGGAAACACCCCAGCCTCACCTTGGAAACATCTCCCCAGGTTCTTCCCTGCAGCTCCCAAGCCCACTCCACGTTTCTTTCGTGCTCACCACTCACCTTCCCCCTAATTTTCACACAAGGCTGGTTTCAGCTTTGGATGAGAATAATTCTGGTTTGGGGCATTTTATTCTCCAGTGAAGCCTCGTTATGTAAAGCTCTGTGCAGAACTCCTGGAACACGCATGTCCTTACGTCACCCAGCTGGAAAAACAGCTCGAGAAGGAAACCAAAGGCATGGGGACAATCTGGATTTGACAAAAAAGCTTTTTTTCTTGGTCATCTGAAGCCAGCTGTAAATCCTCAATTGCTTGAATTTTGATTTGACCTATTTGCATTCTTCCTTTCCTCGCTCTTTTCTAGGGGAAGGAAATTACATTCAGATGAAATAATTTCTTGTGAAGTGATGCTCGAGAGCAGGACGGGACTGCGGCCACGGGAGCGCGCAGGGGGCCGAGTGAGGCTGACACACCACGGGATCACGGACTGGTGTGGGTGGGAAGGGACCTTAAAGTCCATCCAGTGCCACCCCTGTCATGGGCAGGGACACCTCCCACTGTCCCAGGCTGCTCCAAGCCCTGTCCAACCTGGCCTTGGACACTGCCAGGGATGGGGCAGCCACAGCTTCTCTGGGCACCCTGTGCCAGGGCCTCCCCACCCTCACAGGGAACAATTCCTTCCCAATATCCCATCTGACCCTGCCCTCTGGCAGCTTAAACCCATTCCCCCTTGTCCTGCCACTGCAATCATCCCAAACTACATCATAGGAGCAACATTTGGATTTGACCACCACAAGGCCCAGGTGTGCATCACCCAGTGTGCCCAGCTCCCTGCAGGCACCGACCCTCAGAGCACCCCAGGACAGAAATAAAACATGGGGTGTGATGAACTGCCAGTGCCCAGGGTCAGGGGAGCCATCCCTGGTGTGGAAGGAAAGCAAAGAGCATCCTGCAAATCCTCATTTCTCACCATCAGCCTTTGCTGGGAGACACCAGATTGGGCCACTGATGAAACATGAATGGTGTGGGTGGGAAGGGACCTCAGAGCTCATCCAGTGCCAACCCTGCCATGGGCAGGGACACCTTCCACTGTCCCAGGGTGCTCAAAGTCCCATCCAACCTGGTCTTGGACACCTCCATGAATTGCTGTGCTGCCATGAAGCAACACAGAAATTGAACTGAAAGGCAGGACCCACCCCCAGCCCATCCTGCTTCATCTCCTCCAGGAAAAACACACCAAAACAGGGATTTCTGCCTAAACCAGTGTGGATTTGGGCAGAGCATCCCCTGCCCCACAAAGGACAGTGCTCCTGCACACCCAGCCTTGAACTCTGCTGGGACTGGCCATGGGAAACACCTGAAATAACACAGGGAGCAGTAACAGTTGGGACATTTTAGTGAACACCTTAAATCACAGCTCAGTGCTCCTGGAGAACATCTCTGCCTCTCTCCATGTCAGACCAGGGCATGGGCAGGGAGCAGCACGGGACCGACACAGCAACGCTCTCATTCCATCTCAACTCCAAAGGAATTGGGCTTAAAACTAAAAAAATACATGCTGACACCAACACAGGTCTGAGCAGGGACTGATTTACCCATTCCAAACCGACCAACAACCCTGTGCAATTAAAGGTGCCCGAAAAAAACAAATTACCAGCAAATTTAACTTTTTTCTTATTAAATCTGAGTACACCTGAATTTTTTAAACACCTGATCAAGCAGGAGGAGCCCCACACTTTGCACATGTCCAACCAAGGCCAGCAGGGCCATAGCACGTGATGCCTGCAGGGCAGATCCCACACGTGGTGCCACGCAGAGAATTCCTGATATTCCTCTGGCTCTCTTGGCTCCAGCGTGGGGTCAAACACCCCCTCCCCACCCCGGGAAGCCACCCCACTAGAGCAGCCCCTCCATCGCTCCCCAGCACATCCAGGGAAGCCCCAGGGATCCATCCAGAACGCCGGGAAGGCCACTAACCCTTGTGGAATTTATTCAGACAGCCGGCGTTGCAGAAGGAACGGAGGGATCCTGTCTCCCAGCAGCCCCTACCCTTCATCCCCACCGCGGGATCCTTCTCGCCGAGGCTGCCTCCTACATGGCTGCCAGCTTTGGCATGGAAAAAAAAAGACAGCAATGAAGCAAGGAAGGGAAACGTCCTTATTCAGCAGCAGCAGCAGCAGCGCTGCACCTCCAGTGCCACATTTCCCATCATCCATTCCCGGCACATGCTGTGAGCAGGACACTCCGGCTCCACCATCAAACCAGCCTCTACCAGCATGCACCAGGAGCAGCCCTTAACTCCATCCCTGCCAAAAACCCCTCAGCCTGACAGAAATCCGGGGCAAGAGAACGCCTCCGGCAGCCCCAGCCAGAGGAGCTTCTGCTGGGGCCGCGTGCAGAGCGGTGCTGTGGGATACACAGCCCAAAATCCAAAGGGATGCTGGTTTTTTGGAGAGGGAGGGTGAGATTTGGAAGCTTGTCCCTTTAAATGCTGCTGGAGGTTATTTTTAGGACATTTGCTTAAAATAAAGATCAGAATTCCTTTCTTTTTTATCAGAAACTCCATTATCCGTTTTATTCACTCGGCCACATTTCACATCCCAAGAGATCCATACCAAACCCTGGAGGCTCCTCCACCCCTCCTGAGGTCCGTGTTCTCGCCCCTCCATTCCAAACCCGTTGGATTTTCCCAGCCTTAATTTTCCCAGTCTCGAGGGAATGAGCAATTCTGGAGGAAAAATGCGGCACCGATCCCAGCGCCCTGCGAGCGCAGCAGCTGCAGCCAGGAGCTGCTGCCCTGTGCAGCGGGATCCAGGGGGATCCAGGGGGGATCCAGGGCACTGGGAATCCCTGGGACACTGCCCCGGACACACAGGGATTCACAGTTTGCATCTGATCCCACTCCAGCTGGATTGCAGGATTTTATAGCAGGAAGGAAAGGTTTGTATTCCAGCTTTCAAGTAGGAACCACGCTCTGTGGACATGTGTTTAAATACAGAGGCAGGGACCGTGCAAGATTCTGGGTGGAAAAAGGACAAATTCGGCAATATCACATTATTACCACACTATGCATTCAGTGCAGGGAAACTCATGCTGGCAGTGCACATACACACAAAGATTTTATTAAACTATTTCCATATATATTGATGGTTTGGGTAAGAACCAGCAGTTTTTAAGGGGAAAACCAACACCACAAGAAATATGATTTTTAACTGGGGGTGGGCAGGGAGTCTTGATGCAATTTAGCTCAAAACAAACATTTCCAGTTCTGATATCAGACAGAAGGACCAGCTGGAGGCAGGATCTGTGTTTTGACACAGATCAGAGCCAATACACACAGGGGGTTATACATACCACAGGCATGTACACACATCTGTATTCTGTATTACATCCTCATCCCAAACCCCTGTGGGTGCCTATGATCAACAGGGAAGAGATTTTCCATAATCACTCCCTTTCCCTGAGAATCCCAGAATCATTAAATTTGGAAAAGCCCTCTGAGAGCATGCAGTCCCTCCATTTCCCAGCACTGCCAAGGTCCCCAGGTCCCCAAGTGCCACATCCACAGGGCTGTTAAACCCCTCAGGGGATGGGGACTCCACACTGCCCTGGGCAGCTCTGCCAGGGATGGACAGCCTCTGCCATGAAGAAATGTTCCCAATGTCCAACCTGAACCTCCCCTGGCCCAGCCTGAGGCCGTTCCCTCTCCTCCTGTCCCTGTTCCCTGGGAGCAGAGCCCGACCCCCCCTGGCTGCCCCTCCTGGCAGGAGCTGTGCAGAGCCAGCAGGGCCCCCTGAGCCTCCTTTGCTCCAGGCTGAGCCCCCCCAGCTCCCTCAGCCCCTCCTGGGGCTCCAGCCCCTTCCCAGCCCCGTTCCCTGCCCTGGACACCTCCAGCCCCTCAGGCTCTGTCCTGTCAGGAGGGCCCAGAGCTGCCCCAGCACTGGAGGTGCCCCAGCAGTGCCAGCACCGGGGACGGGCCCTGCCCTGGCCCTGCTGCCACCCCAGGGCTGGNCTCAGCCCCTCCTGGGGCTCCAGCCCCTTCCCAGCCCCGTTCCCTGCCCTGGACACCTCCAGCCCCTCAGGCTCTGTCCTGTCAGGAGGGCCCAGAGCTGCCCCAGCACTGGAGGTGCCCCAGCAGTGCCAGCACCAGGGACGGGCCCTGCCCTGGTCAGTGATCACCCTCAGTTTACTACAGGAAAACACACTGGATCACTGCCTAAAGTCCTTGGGAAAAGCCCCTCCACCAGCACACCCTTTGCATCGCTCTTCTAAACTACTTCTTCAGTGCAGTGGTGGCTGAGCACAATTCCACTCCTGCTGCAGGAACTCAAGGCAGGATCATGGAAAGCAGAACTAAGATCCTTTCCATCAGGATAATTCCCAAACTGTCACAGCTCTGCATCTTTTCTGCCAGCTGCCCCCAACCTCCTCCTGCCAATATTTAAATCACACTCCCAGTTACTCATTTCAACACTTCGAAATTAGTCCTGAAATTCCCTGTTGAACAACAGATTGCAGGTTTATCCCTGAATTTAACTCATTCTGCTCAAAACCAAGAGTTACCTGGGTCCCAGGATCAGCAAAAGGTGCCATGGAAAGGCTCCCTGCCCTGTTGCTCTGTGTCAGGTTGAGCTTTCTCCTTGCTTGCTTTCCACGGGAAATGCTGGAATTGTGATGTTACTTCTTGCTGAGCTACTGAAACTCAGGAGGTGAATCAGGTGGGAACAGGAGTGGGGGTGTGGACACCCAGGGCTGGATGAGGAGCCGCAGAAAGGCCAGGATAAACACCACAAACGAGGGGAATCAGGAGGAGACAATCCATCTCCCCATGGCACACTTATTCCCACAGACACACTCCCAGATCATGGATCTATTGGCAATACCAGAGCCCTTCATCTTCCAAAAAACTGTATCAAATTAAAAATAATTTTAAAAAACTTTCAAAAATGTAACTTCTACCTTCCAAATATTCTGCCTGGAAGAAAATAAGGCCAGTAGGTCGGAGGATGGCTGCAGTTTGGATTTAGTCTGACTTCTTTTCTGAGTTTGATGAAATTACAAAACAAACCAGAGAATGTCAAGAACTCTGTTTTCCCATTCCTGAACGTGCCCACCAACACTCCCAGCTGCAGTCACTGCACACTTCAGCCTGACATCTCCTCCTCTCATCATCCTTACCCAACTAATCTTGAAAGCATCCATAATCCCTAATTTTCTAGTATCTTTACAGCCCTGCCACATCCACCTCCCAAACCAACTGATAAAAACATCAGGTTAAAAAGCTCTGCCAGGATCAGGGGGACCAAAACAACTCAAACTCCAGCTCATCCATTAAAATGGATCCGAAACACTTTCTTCGGAGCAGTTAGAGTAACTTCTCCCTGCTTCAGGGGCTCCCTCCACCGTGGAGAAGAATCACGGAATGGGCTGGGTGGGAAGGGACCTCAAGTCCCATCTTGTTCCAGCCCCACGGGGTTGCTCCAAGCCCCACGCAGCCTGACCACCGAGCAGGGTGGGAGGAAGGGCTGCCCCACACAAGCACCCTCTGTGAGACCCCTCACATACAGCAACACTCATCATTTTATCCATTTATAATTCATTGAAGTGTCCAGTCAACTCGCGGGGCCCTCCCAAACAGGTCCGAACGCCGTGCACAGCCCAGCCCCACAGCCCGCCCAGCAAACCCCGCCTGAGGGGCTGAGGGGGCTCCGGGGCTCAGCCCCTGCCCCTCGCAGGCCGATCCATGAGTTACATCCGGCATTTCCCAGGAGTTATGAGTTACATCCGGCATTTCCCAGGCGTTATAAGTTACATCCTGCATTTCCCAGGAGTTATAAGTTACATACGGCGTTTCCCGCAGCACCTCTCCCTCAGGCGGCGCTCCGGGGGCTCAGCGGCGGGCGGCTCCGGCCCCAGCGCGGCCTTCCCCCGGGCCGCCCTCCGCAGGCTCCAGATCCTCATTTCTTCCCTTCCCCTGCCCTCTCCGCAGCTCATTCCCCGTGCCTGGGGCTGGAATATTCCTCCTCCTCCTCCTCCTCCTGCTCTTCCTCCTCCTCTTCCCCCTCCCTCTGCCGCTCTCCCGCACCTCACCCACAGCAGCTGCTCTGCCCTGCGCTGCCCCAGCACAGAAACGAGCTCAGGGAAACCAGAAACTCGGGAAATTTCACCTCTTACAATTTCCCAGTGGAAAAGCACAAAAGCAGCCCTTTGCTGGGGTCTCTTCTGGAGCGCATCAGGGCAGAGCTGCACTTCAAGGGTTCCACAAAGACATTCCTTGCCCGATTTCAAGCCCTTGCTTCAAATTTTATGATCATAAAACCACCCAAAACAATTCTGGGGACTTGTGCCTGCATTGAAATACCCTACAGTATATTAAATATAAGATATTAATTGTAATGACTATAATAATTTACTGTATAATCTAATATTGCATCGAAATAATACTCTTTTCAGAAATGCCCAAATACTCCGAACACAGAAAAAAACAAAATTAAAATAAAAAATAAAACAGCTATGCTGATTCCAGGTGTGCCTGCTTTGAGATTGCTGTGTTTTGTAGGCAGAGTTATTCCCAACTCTCCAATCATTTCCCTGCTCCAGCTGCAGGGATTGCCTCTGCCCCCTGCAGACACAAGGGAGCAGTGGCCTCTTCCCTCAGTAAAAACCTTCCGTGTATTGGAAAACACCAGACACGTCCGCACCCTCTGCTACTTTTGGGGTTTTTCAATAAAATTTGATTCTTTCAAGCCTTTCCTAGAGGGGTGTTCCTCAACTCCCCAAATTCCCGCTGTCTTTTTGAAGTATGATGCTGAAACCCCCCCATATATTCACATACAGAGGTGTGAAGTAAAAGTGTCTTAAACATCACAAAATCATGGAGTTGTTTGGGTTGAAAGGGACCTTAAAGTCCATCCAGTGCCACCCCTGCCATGGGCAGGGACACCTCCCACTGTCCCAAGTGCTCCAAGCCCTGTCCAACCTGGCCTGGGGCACTGCCAGGGATGGGGCAGCCACAGCTTCTCTGGGCACCCTGTGCCAGGGCCTCCCTCTCCTCCAACCTTTTCTGCTCCTCTCTTCCCTCCCAGGAAGAGCCAATCTCCCTGTGCCTACACTGCCAGAAAACCTCAGAACTTTCAAAAGGAAACACATCCACTTTAAACCTTCTCCAGCCAAGGAGAGAACATTGGATCTTCTCTCCTGCTCCATGTGAATCAAAGAATTATTTATACCGTCAAAAGTAAAGAAAAAAAACCAGCCAGTTATACTGGGGGGTTTTCTTTCCTGATTGAGAAGAACTCCAACCTCTGGATATCAGCAGGAAACACCATGTGAGGTCTGGAGCAGCTCAAGCCCCTTCTCACCATCTCCAGGCTGCAAATCCCAACCCAGGGATGCCCAGAATCCAAGCTGGTCCAAGGTCACTCACAAAGGTTGTCTCCAGAGAAACAGCTCCCTGAAGGCTTTTCAGCAGCTTTGCCCAACAATTGGCCTTTTCTTTACAGGTTGTTCCTGACTCCACTTACTTTATTCCTCTCAAAAATGCTGCTGGAGTGGGAGAAAACTCCACAGCCCCCCCTTGGTGACACTGAATCCCATGGTGAGTTTGTGTGCTATGGAAATCTCGGATTCTTCAATTACACAACTCACCCTCGAGATGGCAATCAATGGAATAACCAAAATATCCTTGTTTTAGTGTAAACAGGCAGTTGGAAGAGCTCACAGGTGACCTTTTCATTACGTAGCAACAGTTCTGCCCATGACTGCTGGAGGAAGTTGGGTCATCCAGGAGCTCCTCCGTCCTGCAGCCAGGGGCTGGACAGCAGAGGCAGAACCTGGAGGGAATTTGACTTTTTTTACTTCCTTCCCTTGTTCAAAGCCAGACATTCACCCTCCAGCACATTTCCTTTGCACTGCTTACTAACAAGGTGCCAAGGAGGAAAACAGAGCAGGAAAATGCTCCTCTGGGCCAGGGCTCCCCTGGATCACCCAGGGCAGACAGGGAAGGGAGAGGCCACTTGAGCTGACTTCAAATGACAGAGCTACAGAAGGAGGAGAGGGGTGGCTTAGATGGGAACTCCAGAGCCAGTCACACAGAGAGAAACAGAGATCCAGCTGCTCTCCACAGAGTCCCTCATTCCCTGCAGTCTGCAGGAATTAGATTTAGGCAGGAGACCTCTCCCAGTGCTCCCCACGCAGCATCCAGCACCCTGTCCTGGGACGGCAGCACTGCCTGCTGCACCTGGCTCTCCATGGGAATGAGCTGTACTCCTCCAGCAGGGAATCCTGCCAGGAACAAGCACACCCTGCCCCATTTCTGGGAAGAGGAACAGTGCTGCTGGCTGCACTCACGGGCTGCTGCAGGTCACAGCTCTGAACCTCAGCAGCACTGGGACCACCAACCTCCTCAGAACCACAGAATCCCAGAGTCCCTGAGGCTGGAAAATCCCTCCAAGCCCATGAAGTCCAAGCTGTGCCCCATGCCCACCTTGTCCCCAGCCCACAGCACTGAGTGCCATGACCAGCCCGGGCCTGGACACCTGCAGGGTGGGGACTCCAAACCTCCCCGGGCAGCCCCTGCCAACGTTTAACAATCCTTTCCATAAATTTTTTGCTGATATCCAACCTGAACCTCCTCCTCATAAACCAACCCCAATGGCTGGAAAACCTCCTGCTGCAGCACCCAGGAGCCTGATTAGAAAGGATTAATAGCTTTTCTTACCCCTTCCATCCTCTCCCAAGTCACTGTCAGCACCTTACACCATCAGATCCTTCGTGCTGCTGCTCTCTGCATCCAAGGGCTCTGCCCAGCCCTTCCTCCCTCCATCCTGTCAGGAGCTGGGGGATCACCCAGCGTGCCATTGTCACCACTGTGTTCCTCAGTCTAACACCCACCACTCCCCTCAGTGAGGCTCTGGCAGCCATTTGAGCTCCTACCAGTACACTTAGGGTAGAATCCTGAATTGGGTGTTTATCATCCTGTCATGCTTTCAGTCCTCCTTGTTTTCCCTTCCCTTGCCCAGCTTCAGATGTAAATGAGTATTCGAGTTTCTGGTGAATGAGTTACTGCCAGAGGGAGAGCTGCTCCCTGAGGAGATTCTTTTCAAACTGGCAACACTCCTTAAAGCTGAATTTTTAGTTGAAGCTACAAATCTAATAACTGAGGTCAAAACACTCTGGTTATCCATCTCCAGGAACAGCATCTCTGCCAGCATGATGTTATTACAGCACCACAAGAAGTCATTTTACATGGAAAAAGGCAGGATCCAGTGCTGCATCCATCCTTGGAGAAGTGCCTCTGCACCCCACGCCAGGTTTGTGTCTCGCCTCCAGCACAGCCTCCTGGGGAAAGCTGGGCCTGGAGCCCTGCTCCAACTGCTTCCCACTCATCCCAGGACAGGATTCCTGCAGGAGAGGCTGGTGAGCCACTGGGAAGGTGCTCCAGGATCCCCAGGTGGGCCAGGAGAGGCCTGGAGAGGAGAGCAGGGATCAACAGGGATGTTGATCAGGGAACAGCATGTTCCCACCTGCCCAGGGCACAACATCCCGTTCAGTGAGGAATGGTTGCATCCCATGGTCTTAGAGGGCTTTTCCCATGTAAATGATCTGTGATTCTCCTGGAGGCAGCTCCCAGTATCCACCTCCTGCCATGTGCTTCGCATCAGGGTCCCTGCTGGGGACACGGCTCCATCCTGCCCTCTCAGCATCCAGCTGGGCTGGGGTTTTCCTGATGGTGTCTGTGGCCAGAGACCAGGGAGGGGACAGCCCCAGGGCCAGCTGTCACCTCCTGCCACCCTCCAGCCGTGGGCACTTCCCAGGGAGGGGGATCAAATGTCCCAGACCCCTGTTCATTGCCTCTCCATGCACCCCATTCCTCACCAACAGAGCCAGTGGAGGAGGCTACAAGTTATTACACTAGAGAGATTTTCCTCACATAAAATAAAAAGCTGAGCAGAGTAAAAATAGCATTACAACCACTGCAAGTGGATCTTCTCTCCCTAGAGTGACAATTTTAACTTGATGACTCCTAAAACTCCGTAAGAATTATAAATTTCCCGGGTGGATGCAGGGAAATGCCCCAAAGGGGGCTCTGCTGGCAGCAGAGCCCAGCCTGGGAGCGCTGCAGGAGCACGGGCTCCACAAGGTGCCAGCACAGCCCGGCTGCATCAGCACTCCCAGCACGGAGCAGGGGGAAGCTGGGGGTCCCCACACGCTGAGGGCTCTGCCCAGGGCTGGGGAAGGAGCTGCAATGCTGGGAGAGGAGCAGCAGCTCTTCCCCACCAGCCCCACTGGCCAAGCAGGGTCTGGCTGGCAAATCCCTCTTTTCCCAACCATCCCTTACAGACCAGTTGCAAAGTCCAGTGCAGGCAGCAAATAACTTTGGTGCCTTTAAGGCCGGGCTCTAGGCAGGGACAGGGCTTATGCAAGAGCTGGGAAACGGAGCTGCACAGGGAGCCGGGGATCCATGGAAGCAGCGAGCCAGGAGAGGGCAACCTGCTCCTGCTGCATGGCCAGGCCGGGAGCGGGGAGCAAACACAGCCGGACAGAGCCCAGCGGGAACGGGCCTGGGGTGCTGTGACAGCGCCTGGACACGAGCCCAGGGCTGCCCAGGGCTGCCCAGGGGTGCCCAGGGGTGCCCAGGGGTGCCCAGGGGAGCAGGAGGCCAAGGGCACCTGGGCTGTGCCAGCCCTGGGGGTGGCAGCAGGGCCAGGGCAGGGCCCGTCCCCGGTGCTGGCACTGCTGGGGCACCTCCAGTGCTGGGGCAGCTCTGGGCCCTCCTGACAGGACAGAGCCTGAGGGGCTGGAGGTGTCCAGGGCAGGGAACGGGGCTGGGAAGGGGCTGGAGCCCCAGGAGGGGCTGAGGGAGCTGGGAAAGGGGCTCAGCCTGGAGCAAAGGAGGCTCAGGGGGCCCTGCTGGCTCTGCACAGCTCCTGCCAGGAGGGGCAGCCAGGGGGGTCGGGCTCTGCTCCCAGGGAACAGGGACAGGAGCAGAGGGAACGGCCTCAGGCTGGGCCAGGGGAGGCTCAGTTTGGACATTGGGAACATTTCTTCCTGGAAGGGGCTGTCCATCCCTGGCACAGCTGCCCAGGGCAGTGTGGAGTCCCCATCCCCTGAGGGGTTTAACAGCCCTGTGGATGTGGCACTTGGGGACAGGGGGCAGTGGTGGCCTTGGCAGTGCTGGGGAATGGTTGGACTTTATGATCTCAGATGGTTTTTCCAACCTACACAATTCTGTGATTCTGTGACTGGAGCACACTCAGATATCCCACGTCCCTTGCCCAGAGGGTTGCCAGAAATCCTGTGGGGGTGGAGCTACACATGGCTCTGCAGCTACACTGATGCCATCATTCCCTTCAAGCTGTGAGTCCCAGCAATCCCCTGAACCCTGAGTAACAAATGAACCCATCCCGTCCAACCCAAACTCCTTTATGTGCAGGGAGAACCACTAAGGGACTCCCTGTGCCCTGTGAGGCTTGCACAGAGCTGTTGTCTCCCCCCCCAACTCAAATCCCATTTTCCCTTGTGTGGCCAGGAGCAGGAGCTGTTGGGCTTCATTAGACACAAACACCACAAGGTTTCCTGACAATCCCTCACTCCTCAGTGCCCAACAGTTCTACCACCTCCCCTCTTCCCCAGCCCAACCCTCCAGAGAGGCCTTCAGACCTGGGAAGGGATCGGTTTTCATTTAGTGACTCATTTCTAATTAGCAAGAAGTGTTATTACTTTCAGAGTTCAAACTTGCTTTACCTCCAACAGCCTTTTTCCGTGCCAGGTAAAGAAAAAGGACCGTGGGAATTTTAAATGACTGACAATAACATTGAAATACACTGAACTGACTGCCTGAGCTGGGAATCTCCCCCTTGGCACTCCCAGTTGTATGATAATCCCTGCTATGCTGCTAAATATGGCATAAAAACCACTTACAGGTGAAACTTGCCTTCCAAATGGAAGGAACAAGAGTGTTTCCAGGACTGAGAGACAGGTCAGGCACAAGAGCCAGGGAGAACAAGGACCTGGCTGCAGGGCTCTGTCCCCTTCCTGCACCCACAGCTCCACGAGGAAAGCCCACCCTCTCACCACACTGGGAATCCCCCGTGATGGAATTGTGCAGAGCAGAAGAGAATCATGGAATTTCAGAATGGTTTGGGTTGGAAGGAACCTTAAAGCCCATCCAGTGCCACCCCTGCCATGGGCAGGGACACCTCCCACTGTCCCAGGTGCTCCCAGTCCTGTCCAACCTGGCCTTGGGCACTGCCAGGGATGGGGCAGCCACAGCTTCTCTGGGCACCCTGTGCCAGGGCCTCCCCTCCCTCACAGGGAACAATTTCTTCCCAATATCCCACCTAACCCTGCCCTCCCATTCCCTGTGTGCTGTCCCTCCAGGCCCTTGTCCAAATTCCCTCTTTATCATTCCTGTAGGCTCCCTTCAGGTACTCTCATCCCTCGGTTCTCCCAGTGGATAAAGTTTTGCTTTATCTGTGTGTCCAGTCCCTTTCCATGTGATGTTTTTCCAGAAAGCTGGGAATCTTAGTTTGGGAATAAGGTTTTGCAGTACATAAATATGAAGCATGTTCCCATTTTAGACAGCACTAGAAGTGTTTGAAAGTTTTGGTATTATTTTTAGCCCAAATATTTTTGAAAGTCTTCCAGAACTAAACCTGGTGTGTCACTGGTACTTAGGGAAACCACATTTTTTGCCTGTTGTGAAAAATAGCACCTTTATAGTATATAAAAGTGTTTTCTTGCTCAAATACCAAAGCCTTGTCACCAAGGGTGAGTCTCTCCTGGTTCCCTGCCAGGCAAGCACTGTGTATTCCCTGGGATCTTCAAAATCCCCCTTCCTGCGTGGGAGCAGAAGTGGGAAAGATGATCCCTGTTGTTACTTCTCTGCTGCACTTGCTAATATTAAGTGGGTTTGTCATTTTGAGAGCTTTTAACTGGAGTTAGGATGAACACCAGTGCAGATGGTCCCTCCCTGCTGGGCACCAGCCAAGCTCTGGGAATTGGAATGCTCTGCCTGCTTGAGATGGAGGTGTCCCTGTCCACGGCAGGGGCTGGAATGAGATGAGTTTTAGGGTCACCCAAACCATTCCACGATTCCACGACCCCACAAAGGCTGTTCCAACCCCTGGCAAAGTCACAAAGTGCCACCTGCAATTCCCCAAGGGAAATAATTAACCCTGAGTTAAGGTGAAAGGTGGGCACAGCTGCCCAGGGCTTACTGGTTTTGGCTTTGCAGCCTTTACCAAGTAAAGACCTTGGCAAATTCTTTGGTCAAAAAGATGTGTGGAAGGGAGGACATCATGTGGAAGCAACAAAAGAAAAGCCTCTGAGCATTAGAGAAAGGAAACACTGATTTACAAACAGCTGGAAAACAGGGAATGATGGAAATCCCCTTACCCAGGCCATGCACTCACACACAGTGTTTGTCCAGAGCACAGGGTGAAAGGGCCATAAATAATGAAATGAGGAAAAAAACCCCCACATTTAAAGAAAAACAGGAGATGGGCATGGAAGAAACACAAGCCAGTAACACAACCCACAGCACTTCTGGAAACAAGAATGGATTTGTAGCACCTACAAACACAGCACAGCAGAGAGCATTGTGCCACCCTCTTGCCCTGGTGTTTAACAACACAAGGAGCAGCACAATCCTCACCATAGGAATTTATCCCCCTCATTTCTGCTGGAGAAGAATCTGCTCTCCAGCTTGCCACGGGGTGAACTGAGCTGAGCCCTGTGCCTACAACAGGATGCCTTGGTCCCTGGATTTTGCCCACCCTCCCAGCTCCCACAGCCACGAGGCAGGACTGAGCAAGGACCCGGGAGGTTTTCTCCTCCCTCTGCTCCTGCACCAAACTCCTTCTGCATCAGCTCAGCCAAAAAAAAAGCCTTTTCCATCACCACAGCTGTCCCACATCATCCTGGAGAGGAAAGAGGGGCCTGATGTGCCAGCAGAGTTCACAGAATCATGGAATCACTAAGGGTGGAAAATCCCTCTGAGAGCATCAATGCACCTGCTCCCTGCATTGCCAAGGTCACCCCTGTCCCCAGGTACCACATCCAGGGCTGGTAAATCCCTGCAGGGATGGGGACTCTCCCACTGCCCTGGGCAGCTCCAGTGCCTGAACACCCTTTCCACGAAGGAATTTTCCCAATATGCAATCTAAAGCTCCCCTGGAATCCTCGTGCTGCACATCCCACCCCCTCCTCCGGCTGCCCGAGCTCCAGCGTGGGCACAGAGCCTCCTCCCCACCCTGCTGGGCTCCTGCTGTGCCAGCCCCTCCCAACCTCACCCCCAGCACTCCTCTGCTCTCTCACGTTCCACTATTTATTTCCAGGGATTTGTCATTGCAACCTCACCTGGAATGCCAAGCACACAGGAGCCCAAAAAGCTCCACAGAGACACTGCCACGGGGCCTGGCTTGCCACAGACAGCTGAATTCCAAGCCCGTGCTAAGGGATTTCAGGAGCCCTCAAACATTCCAAGAGGCTGCCAAGAGGGTGAAAGGACAGGGTGGCTGCTCAGAGAGAGCAGCTTCAGCATCCCCTGGGCAGTGGCACAGGGCAGGGGGACACTGGGGATGAACCTGTGCTGCTGGGAGGGTGTGAGAGCAGCACTGGAGAGCACCGGGAGCTGTGACATTGCCTCCCATCCCACTTCTCAATCACAGAATCATGGAGTGGTTTGGGTGGCAGGGATCTTAAAGATCATCCAATTCCAGCCCTGCCATGGGCAGGGACACCTCCCACTGTCCCAGGCTGCTCCAAGCCCCGTCCAGCCTGGCCTTGGGCACTGCCAGGGATGGGGCAGCCACAGCTTCTCTGGGCACCCTGTGCCAGGACATCACCACCCTCCCAGGGAACAATTCCTGCCCAACATCCCATCCATCCCTGCCCTCTGGCACTGGGAAGCCATTCCCTGTGTCCTGTCATAGAATGATGGAATGGTTTGGGTTGGAAAGGACCTTCAAGCTCCTCTTGTTCCAATCCCTGTCACAGGCAGGGACTCCCTCCCTGGACCACGGCCACCACCCCAGGGAGGAGGAGCAGCCACGGCTCCTTCACTCACTCCGGAGGATGAGGCAGGAGCAGCAGGAATGGCCTAAATACTGCTGGCTGCTCTGAGCTCCTGCTGGAATGTTTAATTCGTGGTGTTATGTAAGTCCTGTTTTCTGGGTTCCTTTGCTGGGAATGATTATCACGGATTACATCTGCAAAACAACAACAGGGAACAGCGTGGGGCACCAGGGAATCACGGGAAGAGCAGCACCACAGCGAGGAGGGAAGCACAATTCTGGGGTTACTCCATCCCCGTGTGCAAGTGGAGGGGAAAACAGCAGCAAGGGAATAAAAAACACATTAGGAAAAAAACAAGGTGGGGGAGGGAGGGGAGGGAAGTGGTTCCTGGCTTGTGAAATAGAGAAATCTAAAGATTCCTCCCATCCTCCTCATGTTTGCACAGCCAGGCAGCAGTCAGGAGAAAGGAGCAATTGGAGGCTGTGTAGACAAGAGAACCCTACACTGGTTTGGGGTGGAAGGGACCCTAAAGCTCATCCAGTGCCACCCCTGCCATGGGCAGGGACACCTCCCACTGTCCCAGGTGCTCCCAGCCCCATCCAACCTGGCCTGGGACACTGCCAGGGATGGGGCAGCCACAGCTTCTCTGGGCACCCTGTGCCAGGGCCTCCCCACCCTCACAGGGAACAATTCCTTCCCAGTATCCCATCCCCAACCTGTCACTCCACGCCCTTGTCCAAAGTCCCTCACCCTGGCACAGCTTCCCATGGATCCAGGGTGTCCAGATCCCTCTGCAGGCCCTTCCTGAGCTCCAGCATCCCTTTGGCCATGGCAGGAGGAGCTGAAGTGTTGGCTACAGCTCACTTGTGGTGGCTGAGATGGAGCAACCCATCCCAATCCAAGAGAAAGTGGAGAGCCAGAGCATCCTGCCAGCTGCAGGAGGGAACACAAGCGAGTGCAGAAGGCACTGAGAGGAGACAGGAATCGTTAGGAGTGGGAAATCCAAGCAAATGACTCCATCAGCAGCACTGTCAATTCTATTTCCCACAGCAGCAGCTCCTGGCATAGTTAACAGCAGCTGGCTTTCCTGGGAAAATCCAGACTCCAAGGATAAAAAGACAATGAGAAGAGCAAGGTGACAGAGCGCTGGCAGCCGGTGCCTCCAGGCACGAGCCCTCCAGCCCAGGGAAAACAGCTCCCAGTGATGGGGAAACTGACAGGGAGGGGGGGAAAGGGGAATGCTGTTGTCAAAAGAGCTGGGAATAGCAGGACTATTACAGGCAGCAATGAGCTGGGACAACAATGACAGGGATTGTCCTGTCCTGCCACAACCCCAGCAGAGCCACAAGCCAAGGCCACCTGGCCAGGAGCTTTTGTGAGGCCAGGGGGGAGCAACAAGGGGATAATTCATGGGGTGGGACAGGGAAGGTGCCAGATGCTTTGCAGTGTCACAGGCCCAAGTCAAAATGGCTTTTGCAAACAAAAAAAGGGAAAAGGACAAAAAACAGCAAAAATGAATCGAGCAACAAAAGTGACATTATCAGTGGAGTGACTGAAGAGAAAGCTGAGGAATAATTAATTCTGGCTATTTTTTAATGCCACCATAAAGGCTGGAATGCTGAAGGAGAACTCCTTGCTGGCTTAAGCTGCCCCTTGGCTCTCACCCACCCAACTGCACCCCAACCCTGTGGTGGGCATCCCGATGGCTCCAGGGTCCCTCTCCAGAGCTGGAATTTCCCTTTGCACTCTGCTGCAACAGGAACTCACCCCAGGAGCAGAGCAGAAGTGTCACCAGCACAGCCAACCCTCCTCCTCCTCCTTCCCCCCGCACTGACAAGCCCCCAAAACCTGCTTGGATCACTCCCTGTTTGCCAAGAAGAAAACAAAGGATTAAGGCAGGAAGAACAACCAGGTAACCCAAGCAATCAATCCCTGTTACCCCAAATCCCAGATCCACAGCACAGGATGCTGGTCTCCAAGTGAATCCTCCCCAAAACAGCTGCACAGGGTCAGCCTGAGCGCTCAGGAAATTCCATCTCCTCCCCAGCAAGCAAACTGCAACTGGTCTTTTGGAAACAGGATACTGGGACAGGGCACAGGCAGTGGCACCTCTGGGCACTGCTCCTTTGCTTTCAGTGCTGTGCTGCCTGAGGAGCTCCCAGGTCACATTCCATACACAGACAGCTACAGTTGGTATCCCAAGGGATGAAATTGTGCCCAAATCTGTTGCGTCTCTCTGGATTTTCTGGCTGCCGGCAGTGAGTGCCACCATTTAATTGGGTGTTGCACAAAATATTAATTATTCCTGCTCCACTTAAACCTATGACCTGGTAATTTCCTCCTCCTTCAAATAAGCACTTGTCCCCAACTTTTCCTACACTCAGACACAGTGGAAGGTTGGAAAAGACCTTCAAGTCCAACAACCATTCCCCAGCAGTGCCAAGGCCACCACTGCCCCAGGTCCCCACGTGCCACATCCACAGGGCTGGTAAATCCCTGCAGGGACAGGACCCCAGCACTGCCCTGGGCAGCTCTGCCAGGGCTGGACAGCCCTTTCCAGGAAGGAATTTTCCCAGTATCCAACCTGAGCCTCCCCTGGCACAACTTGTCCTGTCCCTGTTCCCTGGGAGCAGAGCCCGACCCCCCTGGCTGCCCCTCCTGGCAGGAGCTGTGCAGAGCCAGCAGGGCCCCCTGAGCCTCCTTTGCTCCAGGCTGAGCCCCCCCAGCTCCCTCAGCCCCTCCTGGGGCTCCAGCACATTTCGTGCACCATTGACCATCATCCATGTGGCACCTGCTGCTCCCCTTCTCCCAGATGAAAAATTTACTTTCCATCATCCTCCTTCCCTTGTTGGAGGAGGTTTTATTTCTCTGTTAATCTCGTGCCTGTTTCGTGTTTTGGGTTTTCCTTTTAAGTTCTGCTGAAAGCTCTGTGAGTCATTGTGGGGAGAGACAGATCATCTCCAGGGAGAAGATCACAGCAGCACCCAGAGCAAACCTGCATTCCCTCTTTTCCACGTTTCTTAGCAGTTCCCAGTTTTTCTGCTGCACTGACTCCAGGTGCAGCCAAAGGAAGCAGACACGTCTGAGGGTGGTTGCCAGGTGAATTGTGCTTGGCACAGATACCAGCACTGACCTCTCCAGTGAACTCCTGGGTTTCAGCACCATGAACACCAAAATCACCTCCTGTCAGCCTGGAATCTGCTTCTAATCAGGTGAGCTCCAAAATCACAACGTGGGTCTCACCCTCTCCCCTCTGAGGGACCCCTGAGCAGCGAGTCCAGAGGAGTCACCAACTCCCTCTCCAAGCAGCCTAAGTCCATTTTTGGCGAGTTTTTCTAGTGTTTAAAATACCAGGGACAGATTTCCACCCTTCCTTGCACACTTTTCCAAAGATCCCCTCATCACAGAGCCAAGAAAACAATCCCCATACATTCAGCACTCATACAATTCCTGTATGTCATGATACTGCCTGAAAAAGAAAGGCTCATTTTATATCGATTTTTATATTTGTTTAAAGAAAGTCTCCCAACCACAGTCCCCAAACACAGAGGGTGAGTACAGAAATCTCTTTTTCAGGACAGATAACAGGGCCATCCCCAGCACGGATGAAAGAGGGTGATGGAGCTGGATGAGGGCAAATCGAGTTTGCTACAACTTTACCAACACTTTGCAAACCCAACTTGAAACAGGAATGCCAGATCTGGGACTGTGCTGTCCTCCTGTCACTCTCTCCCTGTGTCTCAGAGGAATTAGGCACACGTGGTAAGTGAGCAGAGCTAAGCCAGCAGCTCAGCTCTGCTCTCACTTTCTGCTGCTAATCCCGGAATCCCCGAGCAGGTTTCTCCCTGGGAAGCAGGATGAGGACAGGGAGCTCAGCTCACATCTCTCAGTGTCCCAGGTCACAGCTCGTTACCAAAATACTCCTGACACTGCAGTGGGCAGAGGGGAAACCAGAGCACCTCCAGCTGCACAAAGCCTCCCATCTCATTGGTTTGGGGACAGGTTTGCTGTTTGTTGAAAGCAGCCATGAAAAGCAGCCCTGTGAAATGGCCCCTGTGAGTGCACAGCTCCAGCCAGCAGCCCAGCTAAAAACACTTGCACAGCTCTTTCTTTCAGGAGAACTGCTGGGGGAAAGACTCTTGTCATCCACCCCAAAAGGGTGTCCCAGTAGTCAAGATATGTGCAGAGTTATCCCAATTTGCCAGTCCTACATCCACCAAATCTCAAACTCCCTGGAAGCACTGAGGGAGCACTGATTCCTGCAGAAACAGTGAATGGAGAACCCCAGCTCACACTCTGGCAGCTCTGCAGGTGACTCTAAGCTGAGGGGTGCAGTCAACACAACAGAAGGACAGGGACATCCAGGGGCATGGACAAGCTTGAGGAGAGGGCCCAGGAGAATGTCTGGAGGTTCAGCAAATCCAAGTGCCAGGTGCTGCATCCAGGTCAGGGCAATCCTAGCCATGAGCACAGACTGGGGAGAGCAGGGAGAAGGAATTTGGGGTGCTGGTGGGTGAGGGATGGCCATGCCCTGGCTGTGGGCACTGGGACCCTACACTCCAGTGCCCTGGGCTGATCTCGCAGCAGGAGAGAGAAGATTCTGCCCCTCTGCCCCCTCAGGTGAGACCCCCCTGCAGAGCTGCCCCAGCCCTGGGCCCAGCACAGGGAGGACGTGGAGCTGCTGCAGCCAGGCCAGAGGAGGCCACGGAGCTGCCCCAGGGCTGGAGCCCCTCTGCTCTGGAGCCAGGCTGGGAGAGCTGGGGGGGCTCACCTGGAGCAGAGAAGGCTCCAGGGAGAGCTCAGAGCCCCTTGCAGTGCCCAAAGGGGCTCCAGGAGAGCTGGAGAGGGACTTGGGCCAAGGGATGGAGGGACAGGACACAGGGAATGGCTTCCCAGTGCCAGAGGGCAGGGTCAGATGGGATATTGGGAAGAAACTCTTCCCAGTGGGAGTGGTGGGGCCCTGGCCACTGCAGCAGGCAGGGCAGCAGGCAGTGAGCAGAGATGGCCATAAGGATGCTCCTTTAGTCCTTTCCCAGAAGGACAGGCAGCATCAGACACAAACCTGCTCCTCTCTCCACCTCACCTGCCCTCTGCAAACCCTCTGCCCATCTTCTGGCCTCCCAGAGCCATCCATGCTCCTCTTTGTGGGCACAAATCCATTCAGCTGCTCTGCACCCTCTGCAACCACTGGAGCCCACCTGGGCTCTGCAGAGCAGCCCTGGGGAACACACAGATTTTGGATCACTCAGGATAAGAGTAGCCAACTCAGATGAGCAGACCTGAAGGACTGGGGACTTCTACAGCAACTCCAGAACCTCTTTACTTCTAAACATCCACTCGAGGGCTCATGCAGCATTCACAGGGACACAACAGGAGGCATTCTATTTTGATTCAAGCAAAACAGTCAAACCTAACACACAGTCACTCTTTACTATAATTTAAAAATCTCTAATTGGGATAAACCATCAGCCAGGTGAACATTAAGGCGTAAAGCAATTCACTGATGTCCTCAGCTCTACCTCCACAGCTCAAGAATCCAGCACCCATTTACAGAGTGTTTTATCCTCTCAGACCAGACCAGGAAAGCTTGGAAAAACAGGAGTCTGGTGTGGTTTTTGTCTCCCATCCCTGGCCTGGATGAGAGCTGAGCCAGCACAGCCGTGGGGCAGCACAGCCCAGCCACAGCGCTGCCCTCACCCCGAACCCAGCGGAGCCAGAGCTCGGCACAGCCGGGGCCTCAGGACAACAAGGCTCTGCATTTGCTATTTTTATGGGAAGACTCAGCCCAAAATAGCTGAGCCTGACTCCACAGGCAGCGTGGCTGACAGCCCCCCATGGCTGTTCCACACTGACCTGGCATCACTACGGCCCCATGGTCCCAGAGGGAAGGTAAAGTCACACACCCACCTCCGCAGGAGATCCTTCTCCACACACCCACCTCCGCAGGAGATCCTTCTCCACACACCCACCCAGCTACAGGGCTCAACAGCCCCCACAGCCAGCTCACTGCAGCCAGGACCAGCACAGTGTCCTGCTCTGCTCTGCTAAACAAGCGTGTCCAGAAACTTCCACCGTCTCCTGGGTCAGCTGGGCTCTCTGTCTGTTTGCATGTTCCAGAGCTGAATTTTAAAGGACAGAGAGCTCACACCACTTTGAATCACAGAATGGTTTGGGTTGGAAGGGACTTTAAACATCATCCAGTGCCCCCCCTGCCATGGGCAGGGACACCTCCCACTGTCCCAGGCTGCTCCAAGCCCCATCCAGCCTGGCCTGGGACACTGCCAGGGATGGCGCAGCCACAGCTTCTCTGGGCACCCTGTGCCAGGGCCTCCCCACCCTCTCAGGGAACAATTCCTTCCCAGTATCCCACCTAGCCCTGCCCTCTGGCACTGGGAAGCCATTCCCTGTGTCCTGTCCCTCTATCCCTTGTCCCAAATCCCTCTCCAGCTCTCCTGGAGCCCCTTTACGCACTGGAAGGGGCTCTGAGCTCTCCCTGGAGCCTCCTCGTCTCCATTTCGGAGGTTTGTTTACTGCAGCTTGAAGCCTTGTGGAAGAAAACCCAGTGTTAATCCCAGAAAAGTTATAAACATCGAAATATTTCTGAAATATTTAGTTTGTTAAGCCTCTAACTGACCCATTAGACAGCAGACCACAAGCATGTCACTCTGGGGAGTGGCTGTGGAACCAGCACAGGGCTCTGACAGCTTTACAAAGTGTAGCTGTCCCAAGCCTACTGCAATAAATACCACAACAAAGGGGGGAGAAGGAAAAATGCACACAGAGAGAGACAGCTCAACTAAATATCTGTGTCATTCATCCACCAAACCACTCATGTGGTACCCAGGCCTCTGAGCACTGCATTTACAGCATTCCCTGTCCACCAGCACAAAGTGTCCAGGAGATACACACGTCATCCTGCCTTGCAGAAGCAGCGTCATTAGCTCATTGTTACTGGCTCTGCACGATTTACAGCCATTCCCACGCCTTTAAAGAGCTGCTCTGAGCTGCCCAAGCAGCTGAGATGATGAGTGGTGCAGCAGGGCTGTGTCCAACCCTTTGTGTCCCTGGGAGACCATCAGCAACTCCCAAGCGCACATGAAACCGTACGTGGGCAGGCTGTGCCCCACTGAGCAGGCACAGGAGAGCTGGGTGGCCAGGAGGAGCTGGCAGCTCTGGCTGCACAGCAGCTGCACGGTACCTGACTGGTTGTTCCGCATGCGGATGGCCTTGGCCTTGGCCAGCTCCAGGGCCGTGACCCAGCGCTGCCTCTCCACCTCCGAGTTGGCCTTCAGGTGGTAGGTCCTGCCCCCGTTGGACAGCACGATGTTGCACGAGTCCTCGGTGTCGATGTGCGCCGTGGACAGGTTGATGGTGCCCCGGCACGTGTGGGCCATCTCCGCCTGCGTCCTGCATGGGAACAGAGGGACAGGGAAGTGTCAGTGTCCCTGCACCCAGCCTGGCCCCACAACACCACCAAGGCACCCTCCTGCACAGCACAGACCCATGGAGACGTCCCAAGCTGGCAGCACTCGTGTCCAAGCCACCCAAGCTGGACAAGGTCCTCAAACGGAGAAACAAGGACAGGCTGGAGCGTTTGGATGGAGCTCGTTCCCTTGGAGGAACAACACCTCCTCATTCCTGAGGCTGCTGTCACACCCTGCTCTACCCATTGCTGCTGGTCGCTCTAAAAGCAAAGTTACCAACTACACACCACTGGCCTTTCTCGCCTCATTTCCACTGCTGCTCTTCTCCCTTCTCCCAGCTGTCACAGCTCCAGCATCCAGCATTTTGTGGCTCTTTATACCCTCTGCCTTCCCTCATTGGTTTTTGTCTCAGTGTTCTTTGACCTTGCATGTCCCAGCCCTGGGGTGGCAGCAGGGCCAGGGCAGGGCCCGTCCCCGGTGCTGGCACTGCTGGGGCACCTCCAGTGCTGGGGCAGCTCTGGGCCCTCCTGACAGGACAGACCCTGAGGGGCTGGAGGTGTCCAGGGCAGGGAACGGGGCTGGGAAGGGGCTGGAGCCCCAGGAGGGGCTGAGGGAGCTGGGGGGGCTCAGCCTGGAGCAAAGGAGGCTCAGGGGGCCCTGCTGGCTCTGCACAGCTCCTGCCAGGAGGGGCAGCCAGGGGGGTCGGGCTCTGCTCCCAGGGAACAGGGACAGCAGGAGAGGGAACGGCCTCAGGCTGGGCCAGGGGAGGTTTATGTTGGATATTGGGGAAATTTCTTCACAAAAGGGTGTTCAGGTACTGGCACAGCTGCCCAGGGCAGCGGAGGAGTCACCATCCCTGGAAGTGTTCAAAACAATGTGTAGATGTGGCACCCGGGGCCATGGTTTAGTGGTGGCCTTGGCAGTGGCAGGTTAATGGTTGACCTCAATGACCTCAGACAGCTTTTCCAGCCTCAGCGACTCTGTAATTCCACAGGAACATCACAGCACACAAGGATGTTGATCTGCTGAGGGAGGTTTTACAGGCACAGCCTAGAGCTGCTCTCGGAAAGTGCTGGCCATTGAGTTCATTATGGGATGGAGATATGGTCCCTCCCAGGGAAGAACGGGCAGCAGTCCAGGCATACCCACTGCCAGCCTTATTCCTGGGGTTGCTTGTTATGCAGAAGGAACCCACTGTGGCTCAGCATGAACTCAAATCTCCAAGCCCCCAACCCTAGCTGCAGCATCCCGAGGACATCTCCCCTGCTCAGCCCTGACACTGCTTTGTGGCACAGATTTATCCCAGGGCTACATCCAAGCTTGACATGAGACCACAATATCCTCCTGGTGCCTCCTAAAGACTAAAAGATTGTGTGCCTCAGCACCACAGGTCAAGTTCAGACCCAGTGCACAGTGTGGTCACACTTGTGTGCGTGGGGTGAGTTGGCCCCAAAGGAATGAAGCCCCAGTTTTCATTCCCAAGCCAGCCTTTCATGCTGCAGCACGTACTGTGTTCCCAGGAGAGATCCCTTCCCACCTTGAGAGAGCTGCTAAAATCATTTTCTCTTCTCCAGACAACAAAGGTCTCCAAGGTGACTGCACTGAATCAACCGCAGGAGCTCAAACAGCCTCGCTCTGCTGCCCAAGGAAGCCAGGGTGTTGCTCTCCCAGCTCCCTTCCCGTGCCAATCTGCACGGGAAATCAATTCCTATCAATCAGCACCCACCCACGAGGCAGGCACCTGACCCAGCCCCGAGCCAACAGCAATCTCCTGTGTCCACATGCAGGGAAAGGGGCTGAGGTGCCCTTCAGAGCCCTCGTGCTCAGCTGCATCTGCACGTTCAGCGCCGGCACTGCCACTTGCATAACGCGATCCCGGCACAGCTCCCGGCACAGCTCCCAGCACAGCTCCCGGGCCTGCCCTGCCCTGCCCACAGCACCAAGCGCTGCGGCTGCACAGCACCTGCCTGGGAGGTGAGACATGGCCACGGAGCAGAGCACCTGCCTGGGGAGGTGAGACATGGCCACGGAGCAGAGCACCTGCCTGGGAGGTGAGACATGGCCATGGAGCAGAGCACCTGCCTGGGCAGGTCACACATGGCCACGGAGCAGAGCACCTGCCTGGGCAGGTCACACATGGCCACAGAGCAGAGCATCTGCCTGGGAGGTGAGACATGGCCACGGAGCAGAGCACCTGCCTGGG
>VZRZ01005365.1:73120-89689 GCA_013398175.1 Climacteris rufus
AAGGGAGCTGGGAATGGCCGAGGGGAGCTGGGAATAGCTGAGGGAGCTGGGAATGGCTGAGGGAGCTGGGAATGGCTGAGGGAGCTGGGAATGGCTGAGGGAGCTGGGAATGGCTGCTGGGAATGGTTTAGGGGAGCTGGGAATGGCTGAGGGCAGCTGGGCTCTGGGCACGGAGCTGGGAATGGCTGTGGTGAGCCAGACCTTGGGCATCAGGCTGGGAATAGCTGTGGAGAGCCAGGCTCTGCACATTCCAGAAATGCCAGAGGAAGCCCTCCAATCACCCCAGTTTGTTGTTTCCGTTACTTTCCAAGCTAAAATGCCCAAGATCCAGAGATGAAGAACCCCACCAAGACTTTGAGGCAAAAACCCACCAAGGCTTTCAGCTGCTGCTGAGTATATCACATCAGTGAACAGTTCACCGAAGGTCTAGTCCAGGTCCCATCGTCTCCACAGCCATCAGGATAAGCCAGGACCTGGGCCAGGCCTGACTCAGGCTCATTTTTAAGCAAGAACAAACAAGGAGTGACCACACACAAGGTTCATTTGACAAATGCTCTTTACTGCACAAGAAATAAATGCACTGCAGCAGATGAGAGCCTCAAGCAGACATTTTTCTCATTACAGGCTCTGCTTTCAAGTTCTTACTGGTCCTTCAGCCCTTGGGAATGGTGTTAAATGATCAGCATAAAGATCAGCCACAGTCAACTCGCATTTATATTTTCTCACCACCACGGCCAAGGACATAACAGCACACAGGGCACACACAGTCAACATGAAAACCCAATTTTTATTTCTATCCCATCAATTCCTATCTCATTTACAATATTCAGAGTGGTTAAAAAAATCCTGGTTTTCCAGACTGTGGACTTCAGGGACGTGTTTGCTTTGAGCACAAGACTATCCCATCTTTCCAGGATTGAGGGTGGGTAGAAGAGCTCACTTCCCAGAATTTTTCCAAGCTGCAAGCAGCTCTCTTTCTGCAAGTTACTGTCAATGTCAATGTTTTCAGTACCCGATAAATCTCCTTCAGAGACCGCACATGAATTACAGTCTGTGACCTCAAACATCACTCTAAAGTCATCGCACTCCTGACTTCTTGCCAGCTTTCAAACAATGCTCAGTTATGGCCCAGGATCCCTGTGTGGATGAGATACTTCTTAGGGATAGATATCTAGATGCAGATTCTCTTTCTGGATGAAATATTCCTTAAGGATAGATATCCGGATGCAAAGCCCACATGGTTGCATAAATATCTTTTTTCCTCTATTTTAAGGCACAAGAAGAAAGATAAAACTTCGCATTTCAAACCCAAACTGTTGCTTCTCAGCCCTTGACTATGAAATCCTCAGTTCAACGACTACTTTCCCACAGGTTTACATGGAGGCAGGTTTCAGGTGTGTGCCCAGGGCAGATGTGGAGAGGGGTTCCTTCAGTTCCATCTTTTCCCTGAACAGGACAAGCAGCTGCCTCTGCTCAAGGCATGACCCAATGTCAGCCAGCAGCAGCAACTTCTGCAGCCTTCTGTGACCACCCAGAGCTTTATTGCATGACAAATCCATGCTCAGCTCCACAACCAGCATACCCTGCCTCTGGGAGCAGTCACCCCAGGGCAGTGGAGGCAGCTGCCTGCCTTGCAGAACAGATTCCAGAGGGCAGGAAATCACTGCTTAGAGCAGAAGAAGGGAGCATGAGCTTGAGCATTGCATACAAGGTGCCTCCATGACCTCCACTACCCAGGAAAAGATCAGATGATCCTTGGAGGACACCCTCCTGAGGAGTGTGGAGGTCAGCAGCCTCGGGAACAGCAGGTTTTCCGTGAGAACTGAGGAAACAGAGGGAAATGCAAGCAGCACAGCAAACAGTGGCAGCAGTGTGAGTGCAAGGGGCAGCGTGGCACAGTGCAAGACCTTTCCCATCCCTTACGACACCACCCAAAAAAGAAAAAAATGTTGTCAGCTGGCATTCCAGCCTCTGGAGATGCCAGGAGCTTTATTTAAAATAGAAATCAAGATTTAACCACTTACTGGGCCATGACTGGGAGTGATGGTGCTCTTGGATCAAATCCTGCAGATGCCCAAGTGACCTTGGCCAACAACTTTGGTACAGACCTGGCACATCTCAGCTGCTTCACTGTGAGACCAAATGTCTGCATTCAGTCTCAGTGCCAGGACACAGGGAATGGCTTCCCACTGCCAGAGGGCAGGGCTAGGTGGGATATTGGACAGGAATTGTTCCCTAAGAGCGTGGGGAGGCCCTGGCACAGGGTGCCCAGAGAAGCTGTGGCTGCCCCTGGATCCCTGACAGTGTCCCAGGCCAGGTTGGACGGAGCTTGGAGCAGCCTGGGACAGTGGGAGGTGTCCTTGCCCATGGCAGGGGATGGAACAGGATGAGCTTTAAGGTCCCTTCCCACCCAAACAATTCCATGAATCTATAATCCAAGACATGCCAGTACTCTGCTCTGGGATCAGACTTCAGGAACTGTACATTTTCTGCGAAAACCCTACGGGTATTGACTGTGGGTTACCAGGAACAGCCAAGAGGGAAGGCAGAGTCAGCGACCTTCACGAGGGACGGCTCTCACGCACAGACAAGGACAAGTTACAGCTTTCAGCCAATTTCCCAACTGCTTAGACCAGACTCTCAGTGTTATTTCAGTGCACTGTGTTGCAAGAGAACTTGTGTGGTGCAATAAATGCTTGGAGGTTTTAATGCAGAAACATTTGAGCTGTTTCAGCACAGTCGAGCCCTGCCCTCTGTTCCCACCCCCTTCGTGCTCCTCTGGCTGCAGCCAAGCCTGGCCACCACCTCGCAGACAGCCCTGCACAGGGCACCTTCACAGCTCTCAGAACCCAGCTGCCATCCCACCACCCCCCTCCATGCAGGAAAGGTTCCTGTCCACAAAAGCAGCATCAGCACTTTATCCAAAGTCACTCTTTTCCATTCCAGCAGCCACTCCGGGGAGCCAGGGGGCTTCCAGAGCAGCCTGCTGTACACACAGAGGCAAACAGCAACACACAGAACCATGGAATGGCTTGGGTGGGAAGGGACCTTCAAGCCCATCCAGTCCCACCCCTGCCATGGGCAGGGACACCTCCCACTGTCCCAGGGGCTCCCAGCCCCATCCAACCTGGCCTGGGACACTGCCAGGGATGGGGCAGCCACAGCTTCTCTGGGCACCCTGTGCCAGGGCCTCCCCACCCTCCCAGGGAACAATTCCTGCCCAATATCCCACCTAACCCTGCCCTCTGGCAGTGGGAAGCCATTCCCCCTTGTCCTGGCACTGGAGGCCCTTGTCCAAACTCTCTCTCCAGGTCTCTTGGAGCTCCTTTAGCTGTTGTTTTTCTATGGGAAAAACCCTCATTTTGCCCACTGCTTGGCCAGACAACCCCCTGAGCTCTCCCAGCCCCTCAGGCTCCTGGGAAGCAGCAGGATTGTCCCAAAACCCCACTGCAGCCCAGGCCCTGGTGCTTCATAAAGGACACTGAAACCCTCTGTCCCTGAGTGCCTGAGAGCTCGTGTCCAGCAGTTCCTGTCACAGGGACAGTGCTGGGAATGGTTTATTTTTAGCCCTCAGCAGCTTTCATTTCCGTAGGAGCCGCATCCAGTGCTCCCTTCCACAGAACACCTCCTCCCCTGGCTCTCTAGCTGCAACATCAGACTGCTAGGACAGGATGAGGGCTCTGGCTGCTCATCAGGACCAACTCCGGGGGGAAGGAAGCAGAGAGGTGCCACACACACACAGGCTGGGTGCTTTGCCCGTGCAGGAAGACAGGGAAAACAGGAGAGGCAGAGAGGCACTTGCCATGTGTCCCAGCAGGATCCGTGCAGTGATCCACGCTCCTGCTGAGGTGTCAGACAACCAACAAACACCAGCATACAGCCAACAGCAGAAGGAATCCAGCTTTCTGGAGATCTTCCACAGCTTTACATTTTCTCCAGCCAACAGCAGGGAGATGAACACTGCTCCTCAGCTTTAAACTCTCATAGAGTGAAGAGCACCAATTTATACAAACATTCAAACAGACAAAAGGCCAGGTTGGGACTAGAAGCCACTCTCTGCATCCATGTGCTCCTCAAGTGACTCCAAGAAGTGACTCATGTCCCCTCTCTCCAGCAGAAGGGCTTTCAGCCCCAGCAGTCTCACCCTGTCAGGTTCAGCTGCTGGAAGGATTCCAGCAAAGGAGCCCAAGGATTCCACCAAAGGAGCCCAAGGATTCCACCAAAGGAGCCCAAAGTAAGGCAGGGAGGACACAGAAGAGCCCAGCTGAGCTGCAGAGGAACAGAGCCCAGTGCTCAGCTGGTTTCCAGAGCAGGACTTCATGCAGGGGACAAATAAAGCTGTGATCATCCTCCTCCTTTTTCCCCAGCATCCATCAAACTGCTTGAAAACTCATTTTTCTTAGCTTTTCTACCCATTTTTATTTCTTTAATCTTCTACAGGAAGAAAAGCAGGTTAAAAGCTTCCATTTTATATTTATTTTACCAGAGGTAAAAAGAAATGCTGGAAGAGGGACAGACGCCAGGCCACTGTAGGGAACTCTCCTATACCAGCACATTCCAGGAGATGGACTTTGGTGATCCTTGTGGGTTCCATCCAACTCAGGATACCCCTTGATTCTCTGATACTCAGGAGCAGACAGCAGTGAAAAGCAGCACAATGCCCTTTTCCCAAGAAAGCAAGCAGGAACACATCGCATCCATGCTCACTTAAGCTAAGCTGTTCCGACTCCAACACTTGCACATGGGAGCAGATTCTTTTTATAGAGACCTGGCACGGCACAAACACTTCTCATGAGGTTGTGTTTAAGGGATAAAGGTGGAACAGCAGGATGTGTCCCCACAAACTGCCATCACAGGACTGCACTGATCCCACACAGGGATTTTAAGCACCTCTGCTGGGTTTACATCAAACCAGCAGTTCCATAAATAAAGCAATTTGCAAATTAAAAATACACCTAATGGTATAATGGTCTATTATATGGTATAATGGTAATGGTATATTTTGAATTTGTACATCAAAACTACACCTAAACCTAACAGTGGAGTTTATGTACATGTCCCGTGGGACAAAGGGCTCTCTGCTTATTTCCTTTACAAGGCAAATGGAAAACAGCAGGAATACTTAAAGGATGGTGCCTTGAATGTCAAACAAAACACTAATTCCCTCTACATCTGTGAGGATGCCTCACTGCAAGGCAATGCCTGACATACTACTGTTGTTTTAGCTACTTCACAAGTTCTTCCCTCCTAAAACTACAGAAATTGTCAATCTTCATGAAAACACCTTGGACCAAGTTCACAACATTAAAACCACACTACATTTCTCCAGGCTGAATAATCACAATTCTTTCAGCCTTAGAGAAGGCTCTGGGGAGACCTCAGAGCCCTTCCAATACCTAAAGGGGCTCCAGGAGAGCTGGAGAGGGACTGGGGACAAGGCCTGGAGGGACAGGACACAGGGAATGGCTTCCCATGGACAGAGAGCAGGGTTAGATGGGATATTAGGGAAAAGTTCGCTCCTGTGAGGGTGGGGAGGCCCTGGCACAGGGTGCCCAGAGAAGCTGTGGCTGCCCCAGCCCTGGCAGTGCCCAAGGCCAGGTTGGACGGGGCTTGGAGCAGCCTGGGACAGTGGGAGGTGTCCCTGCCCATGGCAGGGGTGGGACTGGATGGGCTTTAAGGTCCCTTCCCACCCAAACCATTCCATGGTTCTATGACTAAAGATTGTGTTCTCCTCCCCAGTCTGGCCCTGTGATACCCCAGGCCTGGCACAGCAGCCTTGTGGCAGAGGGAAGCTCCTCACACGATCCCACTGCTTCCTACAAATGCGTCACTGCCTCCCTGCAGCATCCTCAGGGATTTCTCTCAGTCTCCACTGCTGGCAGGATTTGGCTCTCACAACCATTATGCCTGTTCAGGTATTTTTCCCTTGGAAATCAATTGTACAAATGCTGATAGAATCAGTCCCACTCCCACGGTGCTTCGTGCTTAAAGCAGGGGATGGCAGGTAATAAATTAACCAGCAACATTCCACAAATGGGGAATATCAGCCATGGGCAGCCAGAGATTTCATTACTGCCCTGCAGAGGCACCTTAGGGCTGCAGTTGTGCAGCAGAACTCAATCCAGTCCAGTCATTACAGACCTTATCCGTGCTGGGATACAGAGCTGCAGCCTCTGAAGGTACTTACAAGTGACAATTCCAGGCTGGATGTCTGCAGCTGTAAGGAGGGGAAAATGGGCTTGTTACAGAGCAACAAAGGACATATTTCTAGACCTCTACAAGTCAACTTCCAAATTTAAAACTAAGCTTCCACGGAGCTTGCATCCATAGGTTTTTCCACTTTGAAGCAGAAGTCTTTACTGTTGTGGTGAAAAGGAAGGAGACAGAGAGGGAGAGGCAGATGCCTCACCCTCTGCATACTTGATGCTTACCTACATAAAAATGCAGGTTCCTGGGAAAACAGTTCCAGGGCAGCACCCAGCCAGGACATTCCAGAGACTGCACAGGCAAAAAAACAGGAAAATTCCTGTACTTCAGCTCCTAAGCCAATCCCACTCCTAAAAGGATCAGAAACCCAGCTGGGCCTTTGCTTCCCCAAGTGTTCCAGCAAAACACTCTATTTATTATAAGCTTTAACAGATAAAAGCATGACAGAGCAGTAAAGCACAGCTTAATCCCATAAATTTGACTTGCCAGTCCTCAGGCAGTCCCAGTGTCAGGCCGCTCTTGCCTCACTTTAGGGTGCCAGGGAAATGGGGGTAAGGGGGGTGTCTCTGAAACAGCCTGAAAGGTTCAGACACGGGAGTCACCAGGGCTCCCCTGGCACTGCCAGGGCAAGGCTCTGCCTCATCCCCCATCAGCATCCAGAGGCAAACTTACTGAAAGTGTCAGAAACCAAATAATCACAGGATGGTCCATGAAATGTTTCTGAAAGGCACCTCAGGAGACCTCAGGCCTCTCCTGCTCTGAGCATCTGGATCTGTTTGCTCAGGACCCTGTCTGTCCACAGCTGGAATTGTGAAGAGTTCCCTGCACCTCTGCAGACCCCTACCCCAGCACTCAGCCCTCATTCCCAAGTGAACACGTTTCCATGTGTCCATGCAGGATTTCCCATGTGCTCCCCCAGCCCAGTGCCTCATCCTCCCACGAGCAGAGCCAGGCTCTGCCCTCTCCCACCTCCCATCACAGACCTGGGACACCCCATCTCCTCCTCTGCTGCAGGCTGAGCACACCCACATCCATCCAGGCTCCAGCCTCATCCTGGGGGGCCCCAACACAGAGCCACAGCCCAGTGCTGAGCAGAGGGGACACTCCCTTCCCTCCACACTTCTGCTCATGCAGCCAAAGCCACCACGGACCTCTGGTGACTCCTGGTCACCTTATTGTCTCCAGGGGCTCTTCTGCAAAGTCACATTGAGCCAGGAACCCCAGCACAGGACTGGTGTTTGCTGAACATTGTGGGGTTCCCAGCACCCTGTTGCTCCAGCCTGTCATGGTCCCTCTGAAATCCAGACCTGTGACCTCTCTGCTCCACTTGGCACCAGCACAGCCCGGCTGCGAGGGCACTCACCCGCTAATAACCACATTACACAGCAAATACTGTGACTAATGAACTGTGACCTTATCACATCTACCAAAAAACAATCAAACCATACGTACTCCTAATCAATACCTGTGAGGACATGGCTAACGGGAGCCACACCAGCTCCCAGAGGGGGTCCTGCATGTTGTGCACAATTCCAAGTGGGAGCTGACAGCGTGCCATGTGTGCCAAATGTCAGTTATGCAGTGTTGAGATTACTGTCCCCTTTGTACCATCACAAAATGACTTTTGGTTTGAGCACTCTCTTCCACCATCCCAGTGGACACTCAAAGCCAGGGAGCCCACAGCAGCCTCTCCCCAGCACAGACCAGAGAGACAAGGAATGGAAAACACTGCTGGGATAAAATGAAGCCACAAAGCAGTTCCACCTCACCACACACTATAAACTTGCAGTGCCTTTTGCTCCACGAGCCCTGCTGGGAAACACTGCAGTGGCAACTTGGGAACAATAAACAGCAGATAAACAGCACCCAGCATCAGTCACAGGAACGTGCATGCTTGGAAACAGCAGAGCAGGAAGGTCTCAGTCTTCCAAGAACAAAGGATGGGGCTGCTGGAGAACGCAGCCCTGACACCAGGCACCACTCCAGCGCTCCCAGACAGAGCCCTCCACAAAGGGCTTCAAAACAAAGGCTGAAACTTAACACAGAATCACAGAAACATGGAATCTCCTGAGCTGGAAGGGACCCACCAGCATCATCCAGTCCAGCTCCTGGCCCTGCACAGACACCCCAACAACCCCACCCTGTGCCTGAGAGCATTGAGCAAATGCTCCTGGAGCTCCAGCAGCCTTGGGGCTGTGACGATTCCCTGGGGAGCCTGGGCAGTCTCCCACCATCCTTTGGCGGAAGAACCTTTTCCTAAAATCCAGCCTAAACCTGCCCTGGCACAACTTCATTGACTCCTTGCAAGCTGCAGGCACAGGTGCCATCCCCACACTGCACAGCATCTCCACATTTCTAAGACAAAAAGGTGCTGCTTTAATCCTGTGGTCTCCACTCCTGCACAGACCTGGAGAGGCAAAGCATGCCTGTGTCCCAGTGCCATGAGCACACCCCAGTCACCCACGTCCATGCTCCAGGCAAATCCACCCAAACTCACCCCATCTTCCGAACTGGCACCGCTGTATTTTTCACGCGCTTCCAAGAAGAGCCACCACTCCTGACAGTTGCAGAAGACCTGAAAAAAAAAGTTCGTGGAACCACCCCTGTGCATTTCACAGGAAAAGAGAAACTTCAAAAATTGTGAAGATTTCCAGAGCTGGGGAATTAGTTGCCATGGATATTTGCTGCTGTGACAAATAGTCTAATTCTGTGCTGGGGTGAGTGACAGGCACAAAGCACCGAGTCAGCTGGGAACAGCAACACGGCACCCATGGCCCGGGGTCTCTGGGAGCATCCCCGAGGAAACAAAGCCATGGCCCTGAACCAGCACCAAGTGACTTCCCAAAGGAGCTTTGCTCCCATCCAGGTTACCACTGCCAGCCCCTGTTGTCACATCTATGGCTGTGCCATGGGAAGAAACGTTCACTGTTCTTGGAGAGCTCACCCAGCCACAGTGTTTAGGTGTCTGTGCCAACCAACCAGCCTAAAGTGAGAGGATCTTACTCACACCAGCAATACACAACCAGCAGGTGTGAAGGACTGTGTTTTCCTGCTCTGTTTCTTATAAAGCTCCCAGCAGAAACCTGCTCTAGCTATTAATAACTAAGAATCATTGCTTTGTGTTAAAGAAGGAAAAGAGAAAGGCACTGACTCCCACTTCACCATATTTACCTTCACATGCATTGCAGAAGCTGCTTTAAACAGCCACGCATGCCCAGACAGTGCTCTCATCCAGAAAGATTTGGAGAATTAAGACTATTTTTAGGGAATGAAGCACATCCCCCTGAGTCACTGCAGGGACATACATCTATCTGGTCGTGATTCAAGCAGAAATAGCCTTGAAGAGTTAGATAAAGACAACAAAAAGCCAGCAAAGTGGACAGAAACACAGTTTGGCCCAGCTGGCTGTGAAAAGAAGGGTGGCTGGATGCAGGAAAAACACAGGTGCCAATGAGTTTGTGTCAGAGTCAACAGTGCTGACACAGCAACAGCTCCAGCACTGCCCGTGGCACGAGGTGACCTGTGAGCAGCTCCAACCCCACGGCAACGTCTCACAGCGAGGGGCAGCATCACCTGGGGACAGCTGGGCCAGGTACAGAACAGCCCTGCCAGGAACCCAGGCTTGCAGGGGGAAGCGAATCCCAAGTGTCTGGAAGGGGCCCAAGGAGGAGATTTGTTCCCATTTGTTCTGCTTTCATCGCAGAGCTCCACTGACACGCAGTCCCACGCTTGCCATCTGCATGTTTAATGCCAGCGTTGATCCATTGGCAGCCCAGGGCTCAGCACTGGCCCTGCACACACAGCTGTGAGTCAGCAACACTGCCCCAGCACCACACACACATCCAGCTCTGTTTTCCTCCAGCTTCAGCTCTGCCTGCCCAGCCCGCAGCCGGCAGACACGGGAATATTATGTCATTAATTATTAAACAAGCTTTTTGATCGAAACCAAACAAAGGCTGATGTAAAGTGTAGAAAGATCCCTGCCACGGTGCTGTAGGAACTGCTACAATCATTTAACAGTATAATGGGGACCTGAAGGGATATTTAACACCTCCAGTTAGCTCAGGTTTAGAAGCACTGTCTTATTTAGGGATAAATCTGCAGGCTGCTGCCTGCCCTCCTGACAGCAGGCTGAGACAACTCACATTTCAGGGTGAGGACCTGAGCTGTTGGCCATCAGCACCAGAGCTGAACAGACCTGCAGGGAGCAGAGAGCTCTGATATCACTGATAACACTTCAGGTACCTAGAATTACCAGACTGAGTTACCCAGCTACAATAATTGATACACAAGCACGAAACAATACAGAGAAGCTGAACAATCTGACCTGCTGCAGCAAATAATGACTGTCCACATCTGAGTTCAGAGCACATTGTACTGATTGAAGACTCCTTTTCAGGAGAAAATGAGGCAGGATACAAGGGATACTGCATGGAAAAGCGCAGCAGGATCCTCACAATACTCCTGACAAGGAAGATAGCTCCTTCCCTGGTGACTCACTGTGGGTACAGAGGATGACAGGCCATGCAAGCACCAACTTAAACCCGTAATTGGAGCGAGCAAAGTCGGAGCTGAATACATATTTCCCTGGAAAAAGACAGGCAGGGGAGCTGCAGGAAGAGGCAGGTGATGCCAGTCACCTCTGGAGCCAGAGGACAGCCATACTGCTTCTGGAGCAATACAACAGCACACAGACCCAGGGCTGGCAAGGGTTTCCCTGCGTGAGCACAGCCCTGGGTGTCCCGGAGCAGGAGCCAGTCCACACCAACCTCTGCTCCTAAAGGTCAGCACAGCCCCAGCTGTCCAAGCCCAGCAGAGCTCAGGCAGCTCCAGTGCTGTGTGGGAGAGACACAGGGCTGGGCAGTGACCCCCTGTCCTTGCCCGGGACAGCAAAGCAGAACTACAGCAGTGTACACCCCAGCAATGGAAGCTGGACCAGGTGACACCAGAAGGGGGTGACAGGCACCTCACTCGGGCAGGGACCCGAGCTGCTGAGCCCATGAGCACCCTCCATACCTGCAAAATGCTCCAGGAGTGAAAACTGCAGCATGAGCCACGCTACCTGAGGGATCCCACACAACCGACCCTGCGACAGCAACACGGGCTGCTGCGCTTCCACACGAGTCCAGAGGGCCCCGGCCCTCCCAAGGTTTAGTTCTGCACAAGACAAACCTGTTACTTCTGCTACAATTTCATTAAATGAAGTATTTGGCCAGTATAGAAGCATGGAATGGTTTGGGTGGGAAGGGACCTTAAAAGGTCAGGAATACCTTCCACTATCCCAGGCTGTTCCAAGCCCCATCCAGTCTGACCTTGGACACTTCCAGGGACGGGATGAAGGATGACATCAATCACATACACACAAACGAAGATGATATGTGTAGAAATAAAGCATCAAGTGGTTCACAGCTCTTGTGGCAATTTGCAAGCAGCAAACAGAACCAGGCAACAGCTGTGAAACCCCTCACCCAGCACTAACAACCAGGCCATGATGGAAACATCCTGAAGGACAAGATCCACGTCTCTCACCCTCCCACAGCGTCAGCAGCAGTTGCTGTTTGCAGTCAAGTGAGCCCGAGCTCCTCCACAGCACTGAAGTGGGAGCAGAGCAACCCAGGCTGGAACAGCAGCCCAAAGAGCATCGCTCCCCTTGCCCCTCTGCACCCCCCGAGCGCCACGTGGACGTGCAGTGTCCCCACAGAGCTGTGCCAGGGACAAAGCACAGCCAGGAGCTGCCTCCAAAACAGGCAAATCATAAACAAGGAGTAACAGCAAAGCACCATATGGAACCAGCCAGTGCCATGGGAAAACATGCTGACTGGGAACACCAATTATTAATCACTGTTTAAAAACAAGTAGCTTGAAGTCACCAGGAGCTGCAGGGCTGCCCTGGAAACCCACGTGCTCCAGCACCCAAAGAGTGACAAACACTGGAGGGCTTGTCTGAAGAGGGACAAGGTGTTACAAAAATCTTTCTAGAAGAGTGTATTGCCTCATTTTAGTATGTACAAGCTAAATAGAAGGAAATGTTTTTCCCTCCAAGGGTGGTCCAAGACTGGAAGAGGGGGCTGGAGAGGCTCTGCAATCTCACACCTTGGAGATTTCAAGGGCTGGAGCACAAGTGTGATGAGGAGCCCCAGGAGGGGCTGAGGGAGCTGGGGGGGCTCAGCCTGGAGCAAAGGAGGCTCAGGGGGCCCTGCTGGCTCTGCACAGCTCCTGCCAGGAGGGGCAGCCAGGGGGGTCGGGCTCTGCTCCCAGGGAATAGGGACAGGTGAGAGGAAAAGGCCTCAAGTTGCACCAGGGGAGGCTCAGGTTGGATATTGGGAAAATTCCTTCACTGGAAGGTTTGTCAGGCACTGGCACAGCCACCCAGAGTGCAGTCCCCATCTCTGGAGGGATTTAACGTCCCTGTGGATGTGGCATTTGGGGACATGGGTTAGTGGTGGTCTTAGCAATGCTGGGGGAGTGGTTGGATCAGAGGCTCCCAGAGGTCCCTGCTGGAAGCCCTCAATCCCTCCACATCTCTACCATCAGCAGTGGTTCTCAAGCTCCTTCCTGAACTCCCCACCTCAGCTTTCAGTGGTGTTTCAGCACAAGAAACAGGAAAACCCCTCAGGGTTTTGCTCAAGCCCTTGCAAAGCCAACCAAGAGTTAACTGCTGGATAAACAGAGCTGGTGAAGAATGCTGCTCTAGGAGACACAGCTTTTCCAGGGAAATGAGCCCAGGATAACCCAGACAAGACAGCTAAAGTGCCCCAGGCACCCATCACTGCTCTAGGAGGGGAGTTAGTGCTGCTCAGAGAAGCCTTTCCCTTCCCAACAACGACCACACCACGCAGCACAACAGGGCCTTCCCCTCTCCATTTGTCACTGCCCACACCAGGCGCTGCTGAAGGCTCTCCAGGCACCCAAGCAACTGCAGCCCATCCCACAGAGGAGCCAACACTAGCCGGAGCTCTCAGAAAGGTCGGGGAGCAGCTGGAAGAACACAACACTCACGTGAGCCAACGCGGATCTTCCATGAATTAATAGGCACCTGAAGATCCTCTCTAATCTCCTTCAAAACACTTATCTGTTCAAGGTGATTAGATTCTCCCGTACAGAGCCGCTAATTATAGATAATGATAAATCTGAGTGGCAGCCTGCCAGAGGAGTTCAGAGAAAGAGTTTGGATCATTAGCAAGTCAAGCAGACTCATCCTGCCATCCCCAAAACTGCCTTCCCACGCCGGCATCACCGAATCAGCCAAAAAACTTGGTCAAAAACAACCTAAGAGGGACAACCAAGGGCAACTGAAATGGTCCAACTGTCCTGCTGTGGATTTAGGAGCTTCCTAAACCCACACACCTCACTCCAACGGAGGGGACTGCCTAGGAAATCTTCAAGAATTCCTCAGCAGTTCTTATTTTTCACAGGTTCAGAGCAGGGAATACGAAACAAAAGCACATGAAGTTTCCCTGGCAGCAAGGCTTGATGTCTTCATCGATGTAGCAAAGCTACAGGAGGCTTGAAATGCTCCATTTGGGAAAACCACTCTAATTAGAAGCTTTAATTCAGCAAACTATCCGTGTGAAACCAGCTGGGCAGCAAAGAGGCGTCGCACTCGGCTGCTGGAGCAAACCCCTCGGAACAGCTCCCAGCGGATGGCACAGCACCCACCCACACACCGGGGACACCGAGGGGACACCCGGGATTTCGGGAGCTCAGCTCTGCAGACCAAAATCCTACCAGGCAACGTGACAGGCTGGGGTTTAAAGCTAAAGAGCGAGTGGCAGGAAATCCAAATGGAACAAAAAGCTTCAACCTGGAACAGAATCAATCCACGCAAGGAGGCGGCTTGGCCATCACGGGGCAGCTTTCCCAGCTTGGATGATTTTAGCAGACAAGCAAAATGAAGTTTCTATGAAGCTCCTCCTGAGCAGCCACGGCTAAATCGGGGGCGTTGTGCAGAGACAGAGGTGACAGCACAAGGAGAGCACAGCAGTTCTCCTGCAGGGGCAGGAAAGGAGATGTCTGGCACGGACCTGCTGAGCTGGGATGAGCACAGAGAGTCAGCAGAAAGCAAGACCCGTGGCTCACAGAATGCCAGACCTCTATAGAGACATAGATTAAATATATGCTCTGTATCAGTGAACAGGCAGCAGCCCAACACCTGCCTGGCTCCTGTGAGAGAGCTAGAATTCATACCAGAACAGAAATGCCAGTTTTTACCCCAGACTGTCTCCCAGGAGCACTCCCAGATGAGCAATTCAAGCTGACACAGCCACTATTTCAGAGCACTGGTTTTGAGGAGTATCATGGAGCCTTCTCTCCATTTAAGAAAGACTTTACCACGTGTTCTCCATTGTATTTTTGTACTCCTGACTCACAACCAAATTAACTCAGTTGTCATCAAGCCCAGCAATGCAAAGAAGCACAAAACCCTCCAGCATCCCTTTTCCCAAGCAGCTGCTGCAGGTCTGCCCTGCCTGAAAGCTCCACAAAGTTTCAACTCCTTCACATGCTGCTCAGAATAATTTCCTGTGGTGTTTCTGTTTGTTGTTTCAGCCTAAAACAGATCAAATGGTCTTAAAATAAATCCGGTTGTTCCCATCTGAAATAATTGTTGAAGAAAACTACTTGTTTGCTCATGACAGGCTTGGCATCAACACATAAAAATAATATTCTGACATGGTTACAAGCGGAGCATTAAATTCCAACAGCCTTTTTGAGCAGAGTTAAAGCATTCCAGACAGGATTACAGTAAATTAGCTGAATTACTAAAAGGTAATTACATTTCTTTGGGGGGTGGAGGGGGCTGTTCAGTTTAAGTTCTTTGGGGGTATTGAACAACTCCAAGATGATAAAGACATAGTTGAACTTCTGCACTGTTACCTACCACAGTCTGACCCCAGGACCCCAGTTCCACATCTCTCTCAGAGCTGGAAGAGTTCACACTCACACCTGCCAGGGAGCTGAAGCTCTGCGATCTGCTTCAGGCTACATGTCAGCAGCTGGAGCTGAGAGGAAATCAGCTGATGAACTTTATGTCGGGAGGAAAAACAGCTTTGGCATAGCCTTTACAGAGAAGTCCTGTCTCAGGGGGTTTGGCGCTTTAAAGACTTATTAACTCAACCATTTCTAATATCCAGGATTGTTTCCATGTCTGAAGTACAGCCAACATCTGCTCCACAAAACCGAGGGTGACAGAGCACTTGGGTTGCAAATGACAAGAATAAACATGATCCAAATCACACAATCCCTGAATGGTTTGGGTGGGAAGGGACCTTACAGCTCCTCTCGTTCCACCCCCCTGCCATGGACAGGGACACCTTCTTAGAGGATAAAAACACCAACATCATCCACGTTTGTATTTTCACCACTCAAGTGAGACAAGCAGCACAAGAGAACCTACAAAGATGACACCCCTTTGGATCCAAGCTCGCAGCCTCGGCGTGTCTGACACGCTCCTCGCTGAGCCCACAGCCCGTCTGCACAGAACCACCGCGACAGACAGCACAGGGAGCCAGGCACGGCTCTGCAGTCACTGCCGGAGCTTCCTCCCGGCCCCCGGGAACGCGGCCCCCAGCCTGGGCTGCCTTCCCAAGCCAGCATCCCCGGCACAGCACCCCCGGCTCAGCATCCCCGGCTCAGCACCCCCGGCTCAGCATCCCCGGCACAGCACCCCCGGCTCAGCATCCCCGGCACAGCACCCCCGGCTCAGCATCCCCGGCTCAGCACCCCCGGCTCAGCATCCCCGGGCACAGCACCCCCGGGCACAGCATCCCCGGTCACAGCATCCCCGGTCACAGCATCCCCGGCACAGCATCCCCGGCACAGCCTCCCACCGCCGCCACAGCGCTCGCAGCCACTGGCACGGCTGGGGAAGGATGCCCTGGCTGTGGCAGGGAATCAGCAGCACCAGGAGCGGGTTATACAGCTAAAGGAGAAGGGTTAGGACTGCCTGGCTAGAAGGCTGGGATTTGGGCAGTTGCAGCAGCCGGAGCTGCTGCAGCAGGAGGGGAGGGATGGAGGGATGGGAGATCCAGGGCGTTCAATCCCGGGAACCCTCTCCGGACCCCACCGCGGCTCTGCAGGATCAAAACCCGAGTTTGGCTTTAAAAGAGCAAAAAAAAAGCCCAAACGGAGCAATACGAGGCGATTTTCGCTGTGCAGCAGCGCAGCTCCCGCGGTCCGTCCCCCTCTCCCGGCGGCCCCCGCCCGTGCCCGCGGCCCCGGTACCTGTAGTAGCTGAGCAGCCCATTGCTGAGCACGAACCAGCGGCGCTGGTAGCCCTTCAGGTAGTTGGTCCACTTGAAGAGCCACCCCTTGTAGGTGTCGGAGCCCGGGGGGGCGGCGGGCGGTCCCCCCGCCGGGCCCCCG
>VZRZ01005365.1:134139-145035 GCA_013398175.1 Climacteris rufus
GTGGAGAGGAGAGGAGAGGAGAGGAGACTCAAGTCCTGGCCATGCCTCTTGTCATCAGATTTATCTCTAAGCTTATAAACGATGTGCACGTGCAGGTGCCTCATAAACCTGGTGCTGACCTATGCTTTTTGGATGGGATCCTTATCAAGGATCAGCTTGGCAAGTTCATTATGGCTGTCCAAAGTCACTCAGATCTGTGGGCTCTGCTGGCTGCACCAGGCAGCTCAGGTAACACCCCTCTCGTCCTCACATGCTCCTCCAGGGCCCATGAGCTCACCTGCAGGGCCAGGCTCTGGAATTATCTCTCTCCTTGCCGAGGGCTGGATCCTTCATGGATCCCACAAGGTGTTGAGAGCTCCCAGACCTCCTCCATGGATCCCATGAGGGGTTCATGACTCCCTTAAGGTGTTGAGAGGTGTTGAAGCCTTCTCCATGGATCACACGAAGAGCTGAGAGCTCCCAGGCCTCCTCCATGGGTCCTATAATGGATTGAGATTCCCAGGCCTCCTCCATGGATCCTACAAGAGGTTGAGAACTCCCAGGCCTCCTGCATGGATCCCACAAGGTGTTGAGAGCTGCTAGACCCCATAAAAATGTTATCTGCTCCTTTCCATGGAGCTGTGGCCATGGAGAGCTCCCCTTCATGCACTACTCAGCATCACCTGCACCAGCACCACCACGGCCATGCCTGTGGAGACCCCCTGCTCAGGCTGCACTGGTGCTGAGGGCCTGACCCCTGCAAAGACCCCTCACAGAGGCACATCCTCATTGTCTGGGGTTGTCAGAGGTGAATGAGCATGGTTTGGTGGCTCAGAGATGCATCTGATGCTGGGGACTCATAGGGGTGGGGGCTCTGCCCTGCTCAGTGAGGGGCTTCTGGTGGGTGGGTGCCCTGGTCCTGCTGGGCACATGGCCGGGGGTGAAACGGGCTCTGCCCAAAGCTGGGCTCATCTCCAGTGGGGAGCCTGGGGGTGTGGAGGGCAAGCACCCATCTCCAGCCTCTCTTCCCAGGTCCAGCACTCATTCCCAGGTTCACCACCTGTTCCCAGGTCCAGCACCCATCCCCAGGTTCACAATCCATTCCCAGGTTCAACATACATTCCCATTTGCAGCACCCATTCCCATTTCCAGCATCCATTCCCAGGTCCAGCACCTGTTCCCAGGCCCAACACCCATTCCCAGGTGAAATCACCCTCACACAGCACGGAGGGCATATCTTGCCAAGGGCCAGCACCTATTCCCATTTCCAGCACCTGTTTCCAGGTCCAGCACCCATCCCCAGATCCAGCACCTCCAGTACATAACATGCCCGAGCCTTCACAGTGCCAGGGCCGCTCTCACCATGGTGTTCCATCTCTTCTCCCACCCAGGATCCCCATCCCCTCCTCCTGCTCCTCCCGCCTGTCCCCCATCCAGGCTCTGTCCCCGTCCAACAGCACAGGCAGCGCCTCGGGACAGAGCTGCCGGCCCAAGCTCAACGTCATGTTCATGAAGACCCACAAGACCGCCAGCAGCACCATCCTCAACATCCTCTTCCGCTTTGGGGAGAAGCACCGCCTCAAATTCGCCTTCCCCAACGGCCGCAACGACTTCTACTACCCGTCCTTCTTCGAGCGCAGCCAGGTGCAGCACTACCAGCCCGGGGTGTGCTTCAACATCATCTGCAACCACATGCGCTTCCACTACGAGGAGGTGCGCAAGCTCCTGCCGCCCGACACCACCTTCGTGACGGTGCTGCGGGACCCCGCGTACCTCTTTGAGTCCTCCTTCCACTACTTCGGGCCCGTCATCCCCCTCACCTGGAAGATCACAGGGGAGGATAAGCTGGACGAGTTCCTCCGGGACCCCCAGCACTACTACGACCCCAACGGGTTCAACGCTCACTACCTCCAAAACCTCCTGTTCTTCGACTTCGGCTACGACAGCAGCATGGACGCCGACAGCCCGCTGGTGGAGGAGCACATCCAGGAGATCGACCGCCGCTTCCACCTCGTCATGTTGCTCGAGTACTTCGACGAGTCGCTGGTGCTGCTCAAGGACCTGCTGTGCTGGCAGCTGGAGGACATCCTCTACTTCAAGCTCAATGCCCGCAAGGGCTCCACCGTGTCCCGGCTGACCCCTGAGCTTTACGAGCGGGCGACCGCCTGGAACCTCATCGACGCCAAGCTCTACCGCTACTTCAATGCCACCTTCTGGCGCAAGGTGGAGGCCTATGGGAGGGAGAGGATGGCCAGGGACGTGGCCGAGCTGCAGCGGGAGAACGAGAAGATGAAGAGCATCTGCATCGATGGGGGAAACCCCGTCGATGCCAGTGCCATCCAGGAGTCCTCCATGCAGCCCTGGCAGCCCCTGGGGGAGAAGACCATCCTGGGGTACAACTTGAAGAAGAAGATCAGCAAGAAGCACCAGAAGCTGTGCCGTAAGATGCTGACGCCCGAAATCCAGTACCTGACTGACCTGGGGGCCAACCTCTGGATCACCAAGCTATGGAGCTACGTGCGGGACTTCCTCAGGTGGTAGGGGCTGGTGGGTGACCCCTCCCCCTGGGGAAGAACCAGGTGCTTTTGTTTTTCTTACTCATGGTTCTTTTGGTTTGGAACTGGCTGGAGGATCTGGAGCCCAGGAACTTTTGGAGGGGACCTTCCATCACCTTCCTGCAGAGCCCCAGCTTGGGCAGGAGAGTGGAGGCTCTGCCTCCATAGCGGGGTCAAGGATTGAGGGTTCAGGGGTGGTGTTTTCCTGCAGGATCCACTTCTTCCTTTGCCATGAAAGGCTGGAGGGGGCATTTGTGAAGGATGTGGCCTTGTCACAGTGGGAGCAGGACATCCATCATGAGGGTGCAGGCAGGGACGTGCTGGGACAGCAGTGGCAGAGGGTCCCCCTTGCCCAGGGTGGGCAGAGCTGCCCGCAGGGAACCTGACCCTGCAGGGGCTCCTCAAATCACCCCACTGAGCCCTGGGTTTGGGGTGTCAGAGTGTCAGAACCTGCTGCACTGCCCCAGCCCATGGCTGTGATGAGTGCAGCACGTTCTCAGCCCGCCCACAGCCATCGCTCCATGGCAGGCTGTGACCTGGAGCCACCCAGAGCCATTTGGAGATTGGAAAACCCACCCCAAAAGCCCCGGTCTATATCAACAGATCCCTGTGGGCAAAGGGCACCCCCTCCCCGCCCCCCAGCATCCCAGTTTGAGGGCCCTGTGAGCCTGGTCCCCACAGGGGACATCCCAGACGGCCGATGGGGTCTGGTGACAGCTGGCATGGGGAGGAGATGGGAGCGGGTGTGGTGGGACTGTCCCCACGATGCCATCCTGGGCACGGCGGGGATGCCGAGGGCAGGGCTGTCCCCAGTCCCCACCCTGCATTGGGGACAAACCCCGTGCATCCCAGCTGGGCTGGATGACACCGGTGACGCCGCATCCTGCCGAGAGTGGCCCTGGCCGGGCACGGAGGTGGCACCTGGGACTGAGCCTCCCCCCGCAGCAAAGGGACTCCCTTGTCCCCCCTCCGTGTTTGGCTCCTTCTGTAAAGACCAGGAATAAAAAAAGCAATTTACTTTTGTAATACGATTGTATATTTGGCAGTTTTTAATATAAGGATGGTCCAGCTGGTCTCCAGCCTTCTCCTTCTTCTCCGGGATGGGATGGATGGAGTGGGGATGTCCATGTGGCCACAGCAGGATGCTGTACTCCTCCAGGGAGCTCCCCAGGGCCCTGGCTCCACTGTCCCCATGAGTCCTGGGGCTGGGCAGCCTCTGTGTCCCCTGGGCAGTGCTGAGGAATGAGACCCCCAATGCGAGTGGGGCACCTGGGTCCTCCCCACTGTCCCTGCCGGGGGACATTGCCATGGTGTGCAGGTGCTACCAGGAAGGTCTGCAGGCTTCACGGGGACACTGGAGCCATGGGACAGCCATCACCAGTGACACAAGCCACTCGTGCCACCATGTCCCAGCTCTGCTGCTGGTGGGTGCACCCTGTTTCAGTGGGACTTGCACTGGGGCTTCTGCAGTTGAAGCGCCAGCTGTGGTGGGGTGGACACACATCTGGAATCACTGCTGGGGCCACCACCTCAACTGTGTGTGACCCTTCCCAGGGACACTGGGACAGTCACCATGGACACAGAGCATGGGGCACCCCCAGAGGTCCACAGGTGTCTCCCATGACATGCTGAGGCATCCTGCTGGGACCAGGCACCAAATCCCACCTTGGCCATTGGTTGCCTCTGCAGATGTGGGATGGAAAACCCCTTCCTGGGGAAGAGGTTGGCTGCACAGCCCACCTGGAGTGATGTCCCTGATGGGGAAATGCTCCCTGTCTCTCTGCACCCAGGCCACCAGGTCAGCCCACGCAGAGGAGATGTGGTGGGGCTGTGATGGGGTGCAGGGGACACCTGAGACAGGCAGGACCCAGGGACACCAGGGCTCTGTCCTGGCTGTGACCAAGCTCCTGTCAGGTGGGCTTCCTGTCCTGGAGAGCTGGAACAGGACTATGATGGGACAAGGATGGGGCACTGGGGACTGGGACTCTATGGTGGGATCAGGATCATCCATGGGATCATGAGAACAGTGGGATCAAAACTGTGGTGGGCCTAGGACCATGTGTAGGACCATGAGGTGGGACCAGGAACATCGGTGGGACCAAGATTGAGTGATGGGACCAGTCCATGTGGTGAACTGGGACCAGACATTGTGGTGGACTGGGACCAGGGCAAACTGGTTGGACCAGGACCATGTGCAGGACTAAAAAGACGTAGTGGGACCAGCACCATGCACTGGTGGAGATGGGGCCAAGTGGTGGGATCTGGACCTTGCTGAGAACCAGGACCACAGCTACATGGTGGGACCAGCACTACATGTGTGAACAGGACTAATTGGTGGGTATAGGACCAGAACTAGCTGGTGAGTACAGGACCTTGCTGAGCACCAGAACTAACTGGTGGGTATGGGGTCATGCTCAGGACCACCTGCAGGACCAGTCTGAGTGATGGGACTGGGACTGTGAGCCAGAATGGGGACAGGGAGATGGGCTCAGAGCCTTGTGGTGGGACTGGGAAGGTGTGAGGGGTGGGACCAACCCCAGGTGTGGGGCTGCTGATGGCTGCAGAGATCAAGCAAAGCCCCCAAACCCATCAGTGGCAGCTGGGGCCCATTGACACCCAGCCCCAAGTCCTTAAAGACCCCCAGCTGGTGGGGTGGTGATGCTGCTCACTGGGGATGGAGCTGTGGTGGTTGCTGCTGCTGTGTGGGGCCGTGCTGCAGGTGGCAGGTGAGTGGGGTTGGGATGCCCCTTCAGTCCCCCCACTGGCTGTACTGGGGGAGATGGGTGCCCCTTGCTTTGTCCAGGCCTGGTCCCTGATGGTCACCTGGGCCTGCTGCTGCAGGTTGTCCTGGTGGAGAGAAGCCTTCCTAAAATGACCCCAAGCTCTTGGGCTTGGGGCGAGGGGGCTGCGGGGAGCTCTCCCAGGTCCCAGCAGGTCTGGGAGGACCTAGTTGGGATGGAGGGGATTAGAGGCACTGGTGGGGTCTACAGCTGCTGGCAGTGGTCTCCCACTCCATGATCAGCTCCTGGTCTGTCCCCAGCCCTGGTTGGGGTCATGGAGCTGGGAGTGCTCCTGGTGTATTCCTGGAGTACAGGTGAATTCTTGCATTCCTGGTGCAGCAGGTCCTGGCTGGGGGAATGCGGGCACAGAGGATCCCCTGATGTGCTTCTGGGTGCTCTCCCTGCCTTTGTTCTGCTGTCACCTGCCCCCCACAAGTCCTGGGGACATCTGAGGCCCTGTGTGTCCGTATGTGTCTGGGGTGTGCTGCTGCTGGCTCAGCCCTCCCCTTGCAGGGACCACCATGTCTCCAGCTGCCTCAGAGCCCCTCGGGCACACGGTGACAGCTCCAGTGGTGTCCTTGGGCATGGGGACCAGAGGGACTCCTGCTCACCCCCACTCTGAGGAGCCCATCACAAACTTCACCTTGAGGCTCCTGGATGGTGAGTGCCCTGGGGGTGTTGGGGGGCAACTTTGAGGAGTGAGACCAGGGGATGGGTCCAGCCAAGACCCTTGGGCTCCACCAGCCACACCCAGTGCCTTTACCTGGCTGGCCCCAGCACTAGGGTCACCAGGAAGTGTGGCTATCCCTGCAGGAATTCCCCCTAGCCTTGTGGAGGGTGTAGCCCTTTGGATGGTGGGGCTTTGAGATTTCCCCAATCCAGTGCCTGATACCACAGTGGGATTTGGGGGTCACCTCTGCCCCTGATGGGTGGTGTAGTCCCTCTCCACTCCATGGGAGGGGTCCAGGAAGGTGCTGTAGCTCTACAGAGCAGGGGAGCCAGGACAGGGGGTGGGCTCTGAAATGGGGAGGCCATAGGGACGGTGACCAAGACATTGGTGGGTGGTGGTCTGGGACATGTTTGGTGTCCCTGTCCCTGGTGGGACAGGTTTGGGGGTGTCATACTGAACCTACACTTCTCAGGGGACCCCAGTGCCACAGAGCAGCTGCCAGTGCTCAGCCCTGGCTCCATGATCCACCTGGAAGCCAGTGTCCGCTTCAGTCCTGGCATTTCCATAAAGATCCATGTGGACCAGTGCTACGGGACCACCAAGGAGCAGCCAGGACACGCCAGGAGGGTCTTCATGGTGGTGAACAGCCGTGGGTCTGTGCTGGTGGGGAGGGGAGGTGGAGACTCCTTCTCCAGACACCCTGGGGTCCTGCAGGACCTCCTGATGGGAAGGGATGTGCAGGGCTGGGCGACAGCCCAGGAATGTCCCTGTGTCGCTCTTCTGCCACAGATGCCTGCACGGGGAGGAGCTGGGGAATGTGTCTGTCCAGTACCAGAGAGGGAGTTCTGTCCTCCAGCTCTCCGTCCCAGCCCCCACCCTAGGGGATGAATCTGAGGAGGAGGAGGTGAAGTTGGGATGATGCCCTTGGAGGTGGGATGAAGGTCCCAGGGAGGGGGATGACCTGGGGGTCCCAAAACACTGTCCTTCCTCCTGGGACATTCTGCTCCCTGCTGGGGTGGCCTCAGCCCCACAAGGTTGGTTGGGAGGAGGGCAAGGTCACCGAGGAAGGACGTGGTGTCTCGGCAGGTCTATGTGCACTGCCTGCTGGCAGCGCGGGGACGAGGACGTGCCACCAGGTCCTGCTTCTACAGCCACGCCACAGCCAGGTATGCTCGGTGCCCTGGGACTTGAGCACCCATGGGTGTGTTGGGGGCAGAGCTCCCTTCTGGGGTGGGGAGCCACCTGTGAGGCCCAAGTCACCCCACTGCAGCCTGGATGCCACCTCTTATGGGGTGGCTGGTGGCATCACCACAGGTCCCAGCTCCCTCATGCTGCAGATGAGTTGGGGAGATGCTTGGAGTCACCTGGGGGACATCTCTGGGTCTTGTGGTGGACTCTTGGGACCCCTAGAGCCACCCCTCCAGCTCTGTCCTCTCCTCTCCCAGCTGGCACAATGCAGAGGACCCTTCCTGGAGCGCCCTGTGCCACTGCTGTGACACTGGCTGTCCCCCTGCTGACATCCTCCGTGGAGACACACCAGGTACTCAAAGGGGGGGCAGATGGTAGCCCCACATTGTTTTGGGGTCTCGAGAGGGCTCCTGGACCTGGGATGGGCTGCATTGGATCTTTCTTCCCACAGCACTCCCAGGAGAGGGGACACTCCGTTGGGAGACAGTTGGGCCAGTGCTGGTGCAGAAGAAGGTGCCATGGTACAAAGGTGAGGGACACTCCAACCTTCTCCAATGTTCCCAAGCCCCCCACCCCTTGAGCTGAGTCCCCTCTGACCCCCGGTGTGTTTTTTATGTCCCCAGCACCATGCCAGACGATGAAGAGGTTCCTGCTGGCCGGGCTGGTGCTGGTGGGCAGTGCCATGGTGGTGGTCGCTGTGCTGGGGGGGCTGCTGGGGCTGGCCTTGTCCACCTGGCGCCTGGGCAGACCCAGACCCCAGCAGGGACAGAGGCCACCGAGGCCAAGGTGTCCTTTCCAGGCTGAGCTGCAGAGCGTGGTGGGGGCCCTGGTCCTCGGGGAGATTGAGAAACGGGGCGAGGTGGGACCAGACCCCCTTTCTCCCCAATAAATGTGGTTTTGTTTTCTCTAAAGCTGCTTCTGGTGGTAGTGTGTGGATGCCACCATGGGTTGGGGATGTGCCACTACACTGGCAGGCCACATCTTCTCCACGTTCCTCCAGGCACCTGAGGATGTTGTTTCCAGGTGTGGTGGCACGGTCCTAGCCCATGGTGCTGGAGCTGGTGGCTCCTGGCTGGGGGAGTTTTGGGTCCCTGGAGACCAGGGACATGGTGGCAGCTCCTTGGGGACAGTCCCCAGGATGTCTCATGAGGCTGTGAAGATGGAGAGGTTCCAGGGTTGGGTCAGCAGGGCTGCTTGGGGTAAATGGAGACCCCCAAGCGGTTGGGACCCACCCAGACCCCCGTGTCCCCCAGGAGGGAACATGGCCTGGCTGTGGTGGCACCTCAGCATCACCCATCAGTGTCAGGTTTGAAATGGTTTATTAGGACCAGTGTGGGGCAGGGTGGCCGCTCAGGGGTCATCACCAGAGCGAGGGGTCACAGTAGGTGGGTCACAGCAGCATGCTTCAGTTTCCCCAGAGTGCGTGGGGTGGTACTCAGTGGGACGCCGGGGGCTCTCCTGGTGTCCCGTAAAGCTTGCGGAGGCTGGAATCCATCAGGAAATCCACAGTCCTGTGGCAGGAAGGGGGGTCAGCGGGGTCCTGGGGGGGTCTCTGGGGCACTGGATGTGATGGGGGAGGGGTGGGGCTGTCCTTAATGTCCCCAAGACATCAGCGCCACCAAAACCAGGCTTAGCACAGCCTCACTGTGCTAATCCCAGCTCAGCTCTGGATAATCCCCGCCCTGGCAGGGACATGTCCTGGCTGGACCTGAGCAAAGCCCCTTTGGAGTGGAGACAGCCCCTCATCGCCCTGTGCTCCCAGCCCCAAGCCCCTACTGGGACCAGTTCCCAGTGAGGTGATATGCTCCATCCCTCCAGGTTTGGGGCTGGGGTGGTGGTCCCTGCCTGTCCCCCAGCCCCAGGGGTGTCCCTGTGTCCCCGTTACCTGTCGATGGGGGTGATGATGAGGGGGATGGCAGCCAGCCCCAGGGCGGTGGTGGCCCAGCGGCGCACGGGCAGGGGCCAGTGGGTGAGGGTCCCCAGCAGGGCCAGCGAGGCGGCGCAGAGCCGGTTGATGGTGAAGCCGGGGATGGCCACCGAGGCCAGGCTCTGCCACACGAAGGTGTCCACCACGGCCACCCCCACCCGCGTGGGGTCCCGCGCGTGGGCCTGGGGGGACAGTGGGGTCAGCAGAGGGGTGAGGAGGGAGCGGAGGAGGGTTGGGGAGGGGGTGACACTCACGGTGGCCGCTTTCCGACCCTTGTCGATGGCGTCGGCGGTCACGTAGGCGGTGGCCACGCCGTAGCTGGCCCACACCACCGGCACTGGCACCAGCGGGCGGAAGGACTCGCCCACCTCGTTGGCGTAACCTGGGGGGATGGCAGGGTCAGGGAGCGGCTGTGTCCCCATGTCACCCCCTCAGGGTGTCCCAGTGTCACTGGATGGATCCTGCACAGGGGATGTTTGGAGCACCCAGGTCTCCTTGGACCCCACTGCCACCAGGACAGCTGGGCAGGGGGTGACCAGTGCCAGTATCAGTGTCTGTGACTGGTGCCCAGTGCTAGAGGCAGTGCCCAGTTCTGGTATCAGTGTCTATGGCCAGTGCCTGTAACTGCCCCTGGTACCCAGTGTCCGTGTGTGGTGCTTGTGGATGGTGCCAGTACCCAGCACCGGTGCTGGTGACAGTGACAGGTACGGTGTGCTCCTACCCTGTGTGCTGTGCAGTGCTGGTGCCCAGTGCCAGTGCCTGCTGTGTGGTGCTGACATCTGGTACCAGAACCCTTGCTCAGGGCCCAGGACAGTACCCAGTACTCAGTGCTGGGTGTCAGTGCCCCATGCCAGTATCAAGGGCCCAGTGCACTCTGTGGTAGCAGTGCTGGGTGTCAGTGCCCGGTTCCTGGTGGCAGTACCCGATGCAGTGCCTGCTACCCAGGGCAGTGCAGTGCCTGGTGGGTGGTGTTGGTGCCCATACCCGACACAGTGTTTGGTGTCAAGTTCCTAAAGCAGGGCCGGGTGCCTGATGTCAGTACCCGGTACCAGTGTCCAGGGCCGTGCTCAGTGCCCACCATCAATACCTGGTGTCAGTACTCACGGTCACTGCCCAGTTCCCGGTGCTGGTACCCTGGGACAGGGGCTGGTGCCACTGTCCCCTGCTCGTGCTGCCAGTACCTGGGGTCCATGCCCAGTGTCAGTGTCCTGGTCCCGGTGCCGGCATTTGATGTCAGCGCCCAATGTCAATGCCCGGTGCCTGTACCCAGTGTCAGTGCCCGGTGCTGCTACCCAGTACCTGATGTCAGCACCCGGTTCCCTGTGTCAGTGCCCAGTTCCCGGCGTTCCCGTAGCTCCCGGTGCCGGTACCTGGTGTCAGTGCTCTGTGTCCAATGTCAGTGCCCAGTTCCCGGTGCCGGTGCCCGGTTCCCGGTGTCAGTGCACAGTGTCAGTGCCCGGTTCCCGGTGCCGATACCCGGGTGTCAGTGCTCTGTGCCCGGTGTCAGTGCTCAGTGTCAGTGCCCGGTTCCCGGTGCCGGAGTGTCAGTGCTCTGTGCCCAATGTCAGTGCCCGGTTCCCGGTGTCAGTGCTCAATGTCAACTCCCGGTTCCCGGTGTCAGTGCCCGGTTCCCGGTGTCAGTGCTCAATGTCAACACCCGGTTCCCGGTTCAGTGCTCACTGTCAGTGCCCGGTGCCGGTGCCCGGTGCTCACCCAGGTATCGGACCCACGTGTCCCGGTACAGGTCGGGCTCCTCCTGCCCCATGGCGCGCGCCGCCGCTCCCGCCGCATGCCCCG
>VZRZ01005366.1:21904-32870 GCA_013398175.1 Climacteris rufus
AAAAAAAAAAAAAAACCAAAAAACCAAAATAACCAAAAAAGCCACCAGCATCAGATTTACAATATAAAAGTTTTGACAGTAGAGAGACTAAAGTACATCTGGAATTACTCAGAAAAATAAACAGGGAAAAGGCAGTAATTTCAAATTTGTCCCTCATATTTACACATAATACACAGACATTGCTTACAAAGACCCGGATCCCACATTTAAGGGCAGTTGGCATCGTGAGAAAAGGCTCCCCCCGGCATTGCACTCGCGAACGACCCCCGGGCCCCCCGGAGCCGGGACGGGCTCAGATCCCGGGATGCTCCCCCGCGGCCCCTCCCGTGGTTTTATTGCTTTGCGGGACCGGTGGTGGTGGATGAAGGCATCGGGTCCCCCCCGCTCCTCGGGCAGGGCCGTGCTGCAGCTCCCCTTCCCGGGAATGGCGGCCCTGGGGATTTCGGAAGAGCGGGAGAAGGACGAGCGGAGCGGCGCTGAGAATCTGGGCTCGGGCCTGGGCACCCCCCCTGCAACGTTCCCAGATCCATGGATCCCCATCCCCGCGGCGGCAGCGCCTCCCCCTGCTTGGCTGGTTGGATTTATGGGATCTCCCGTCCTCAGGGAAGGCTCCAGCTCCCATCCTACAGCCTGGAATTCTCTCTGCCTCGGCTGGGACGTGGGGACGGCAGAGGCGCCCGTTCCCAAGGCCTTTTCCCAAAATGAGCCAAGGCCAGGAGCCAGGCACAGCCTGGGATGGCCAAGGACACCCTGGGATGGCCACAGATCCTTTGGGATGGTCACGGATCCCCTGGGATGGCCATGGACACCCTGGGATGGCCACAGACCCTTTGGGATGGCCATGGATCTCCTGGGATGGCCATGGACACCCTGGGATGGCCACAGACCCCCTGGGATGGCCATGGATCCCCTGGGATGGCCATGGATTCCCTGGGATGGCCATGGATCCTTTGGGATGGCCATGGATCTCCTGGGATGGCCACAGATCCCTTGGGATGGCCACAGATCCTTTGGGATGGCCATGGATCCCCTGGGATGGCCATGGATCCCAGATGGAATCTGCTCCCTCAGGAAATGCCGGGATGGCCCTGCCAGCTCCGGGCACTGCTGCGGTCCAGAGCCTCCAGCTCTCCCAGAGACCCGGAATTCTTCCAAAGGAACCTCCTGGTTTGGGTCATTTTGAGATTTAACCAGAATTTGGGGTCCCTGGGCCGGAGGCGGCTCCGGGGTTTTCCCGGGGGTGAATCCATGGTTTGTGCTAACAGTCAAAGAGCCGGACGTTCCCACGGACCCACAGCCCAAGGAACCCCCGGAAGGGACGGAAAAGCCCTGGAAAAGCCACTCCAGAGGCTCCAACTCCACAGCAAATAGGAAAATTCTGTGCTTGGATGGACGGGGAGTCCGGGCGGCAATCGGAGCCTCCAGAGGGATTTGCCGGAGCAAAGCACCTGGCAGGAAAAACCCCAGGAGCCCCTGGAGAACGGGATGTGCCTGCAGGGCTCGCCCTCCATGGCCACACGGAGCCCGGGATTGCACTGGGATCAAGGGAAGGTTTAGAAAACATCACATCAAGGAAAACCTCTGGAAAACTCCACATTCCCACCCGAATTCCCCTCAACTGCCGCCGCCGCCAGGCCAGGTAGGGAAGGCAAAACCAGAACCAAGGAGCAAAAGGGAAAATCCACGACCTCCTCTGGGAGCACAGGGACACCCTGGGGACAGCTCCAGCCTGGAGCAGCTTCTCCTGCCCGGGGAAAACGGGATGAGGGAAGGGAAGGAGTCGCTCCCATCTCAGCACCTGGAATTCCCGGCCCTGGGGCTGGGTTGATTTGTACCGACGCCGGAGCCCATCTGGAAGGTGCAAACCTCCTGCTCGAGGAGTTCCTGGCAAAGCCCAAAGCTCTGGGGAAAATGGGATTCGGGCGAGTTTAGAAATCTCTGCAATAAATTTATATAAATATCCCTATTTACAGCAAAGGTGGGAATGGGAGCGCGGGGAGGGAACGAGGAGCACGGACACACTCGGAGCAGCTCCTGCCTGTCCCAGCAGGGCCCCCTCAGCCCTCATTCCATGGATCCATCACCCCAGGATGCTCCTGCCTGTCCCAGCAGTGCCCTCAGCCCTCATTCCATGGATCCATCACCCCTGGGATTGCCTGATCCCAAGACTGGGGGAAGAAACCATCTCCTTCCCTGAAATGCCAAGGATCTGAATCCCAAAGTCTCTCCTCGTCCCTCTCATGGTCAAACCCTTGAGTCACGGCCTCATCCAAGTGGGAAACCCATGGGAAAGGCTCTGGCTCCCATGGATCTGGGAAACGGCTGCAGGGTGGGGTGGGGGGTCAGGTCCTGATCCTAAATTGGCCAGAAATCCACCCGAAAACTCCGGCTGCTCCTGCCTGGCTCCGACCCCACTGTGCCTCCTGGGATCCCAACCTGGCAAAGATGGATCCCAACCAGGGAAAGATGGATCCCAACCAGGGAAAGACTGATCCCAACCAGGGAAAGACTGATCCCAACCAGGGAAAGATGGATCCCAACCAGGGAAAGACTGATCCCAACCAGGGAAAGACGGATCCCAACCAGGGAAAGATGGATCCCAACCAGGGAAATCCCGACCCAAAGCAGGGAAAGACTGATCCAAACCAGGAAAAGATTGATCCAAACCAGGGAAATCCCAACCCAAATCAGGCAAAGATGGATCCCAGCCAGGGAAAGATGGATCCCAACCTGGAAAATCCTGACTCAAACCAGGGAAATCCTGATCCCACCCACTCTCTCTGCCAAGCTCTGGTGTTTAGGTTGGATCCACAGGGGAATTTGGAACATTCCCGGCGTTCTGCGCCACTGGCATCGGCTGCGATGGAAGGGATGGAAAACTTCCAGAGGGAAAAGCTCATCAGGGATTTCTCTGGGACCCTTTCCATTCCCAAAAACCCCCAGAATCCAGCAGAGGAATATTTATATTCCATAAGGGGAAAATATTTACAGGCCAAGGAAGTTTTAATTTAATTTACATTAAATAATAAAAGATTTGGTATTAAACATTAATTCCATTTCATTGGAAAACCAGGAATAATCCTTTTTTTTTGGTGCTTTTAAGCCCCAAGTTTCCCTCCCCCTCGGTGCCCAGGTTGGAGCTGGGGATGAGGTTGGAGCAGACAGAAGATGGACACGGAATTCCTATTCCTGTTCCCTGCCCCCCCGGATCTCCGTTACCCCTGGAGCTCCTCCCTGCTCCTCCCCTGGAGCTGAGCATTCCCAAAGGACACTTTCCTTCTTTTCTATGGAAAACTGACAGGGCCTCTGCTCCCCCCCATCCTCCTCACACTCCGAATTCAGGGGAAGCCCAGGGAGGGAGGGGAAGGGGCCCCGGGGTCCCAAATCCCGTCTGGAGCTGGAAGTGCAGCCAGGGGCTCTGGGGACACTGGGATAAAGGGATGGGCTAACTGGGATAGAGGGGTGGATTAACTGGGATAGAGGGGTGGGCTAACTGGGATAGAGGGATGGGCTAACTGGGATGGATTAACTGGGATACAGGGATGGATTAACTGGGATAGAGGGGTGGGCTAACTGGGATGGATTAACTGGGATACAGGGATGGATTAACTGGGATAGAGGGGTGGGCTAACTGGGATACAGGGGTGGGCTAACTGGGATGGATTAACTGGGATACAGGGATGGATTAACTGGGATAGAGGGATGGGCTAACTGGGATAGGAGGCTGGGCTAACTGGGATGGATTAACTGGGATAGAGGGGGCACTAACTGGGATAGAGGGATGGATTAACTGGGATACAGGGGTGGGCTAACAGGGATACAGGGATGGGCTAACTGGGATACCAGGGGGCACTAGCTGGGATACAGGGATGCATTAACTGGGATGGATTAACTGGGATACTGGGATGGGCTGACTGGGACACATGGGGCACTAACTGGGATACAGGGGGCACTAACTGGGATACAGGGGGCACTAACTGGGAAACAGGGGGCACTAACTGGGACAAGGAGATGCTCAGTGTAGGAGGAAGAGCACAGGGATCAGAAATCCCGTGGTGGGATCTGGATGGATTTAAGGCACTCGGAAGAACCACGGGGGTTGGGGATGGTTGTTGTCCATGGGCTCCTCGGGCACAGGACGTTCCCCCTCCCTGTTTCCTGGTGATCTGGGATGGAACATGACTGGATCCATCTGGAATGGGAACAGATGGCTCCTTCTGGACTAAATCCAAGGCACTGGGGTTACTCTGAACTTCCACTGTGGCCAGTGCCATGCCCTGGAACAGCTCCCGGCTCCCAGGGGCCTCGGGGCTGGAAGTGTCTGAGGGAGCAACACCTTCCTTGGGAAACCTGCAGCAGGTCCAGAGAGGGGAGGGCAGGGATGGGAATTGCAGGGATGAGATGCAGTACATGGGAATTCACTGGAAATTAATGGGATACAGGGGAAGGTTTGGGAAGGGAAGGTTTGGGAAGGGGAAAAGAGAAAGGAAAAGAGAAAGGAAAAGAGAAAGAAGAAAGGAAAAGGAAAAGGAAAAGGAAAAGGAAAAGGAAAAGGAAAAGGAAAAGGAAAAGGAAAAGGAAAAGGAAAAGGAAAAGGAAAAGGAAAAGGAAAAGGAAAAGGAAAAGGAAAAGGAAAAGGAAAAGGAAAAGGAAAAGGAAAAGGAAAAGGAAAAGGAAAAGGAAAAGGAAAAGGAAAAGGAAAAGGAAAAGGAAAAGGAAAAGGAAAAGGAAAAGGAAAAGGAAAAGGAAAAGGAAAAGGAAAAGGAAAAGGAAAAGGAAAAGGAAAAGGAAAAGGAAAAGGAAAAGGAAAAGGAAAAGGAAAAGGAAAAGGAAAAGGAAAAGGAAAAGGAAAAGGAAAAGGAAAAGGAAAAGGAAAAGGAAAAGGAAAAGGAAAAGGAAAAGGAAAAGGAAAAGGAAAAGGAAAAGGAAAAGGAAAAGGAAAAGGAAAAGGAAANGAGAGGGATTTTCCACACAAAACCGTTTTTCCAGACTCTGCCATGGCCAGCCAGGCACAGTTTGGAGTTTGAATCTTCCCAGGATGATGAGAGAGGAGCTGGGAATGACTGCAGGGACCAGGGAACAACTGCAAGGACCAGGGAAGAACTGAGAGGAGCAAGGAATGCACATGAGGGCCACGGAACAAGCTCAGGGATCACAGAACAACTGCACGGACCAAGAACGGCTCCAAGGATCAGGGAACAACTGCAAGGACCACAGGATGACTCCAAGAACTAAGGAATGGCTCCAAGGACCAGGGAACAACTCCAACGACAAGGGAACAACTCCAAGGACCAGGGAACGACTCCAAGGACCGAGGAACACACACGAGGACCACGGAACAAGGAAGCTCCAGGAGCAGCTCCGGGCTCCGGGGTGGAGCAGCAGCACTTCCCTCTCCCAGTCCCAGCACACCAAGGCCCACACAAGGGTCTCCACCTGGGAAGGATCTCCCCCTGCAGCTTCCAAGGATGTGGCTACTCACAGGCTACTCCACACTTACACAGGGATGGGGCACACTGGGGCCTCAACAACGCTCAGCATTTGGCCTAGGATTTCCATGGGAGAAACAATTCCATGGAGAGAAGTTCTCCAAGAACATTTGCTGTGCCTGTGGCTACTTCCATTTCATGTCTGGATCCATGAGATCCGGCCAGGGAGATCCTCTGGCAGCGCCTTCACTGCCAAAGACACCAAATCCACCCCCAGCATTCCCAGAATTCCTAAAAAGTTCTGCAGAACTACCTCTGAGCATCAAAATTACAGGAGAAAAGGTTTTTTCCTGGTTTCCATCTGTCCAAGGAATTTGAGAGAATTAAAAATAGATGAGGAAGGCTCTGCCCTCTAGAAAAGCTCTGAATGCAGGGAGAGGGGAAAATCCCTCTGTCCCATCAGCATCAAATACAAAAATACACTTTAGTTGGGAATATCCCACTGCCACTGTCCCACTGCTGGGAGAGGTGAGGGCCACCAGGAAATGCAGGGAATTCTGTACAAATCTGAGTGGGAGCCACCACAAAGCCCTTCCTGCATGAGGTAAGTGAGGTTCAGATGGGAAAAGCCAACGTGGAGGAGCCAAATTGTTCCTTTTCCATTCATTTGTCCCAAAGTTCAGCCCTAAATGTATCTGGGAAACCCTGGCTGGGTTTGCCCACCATGGAGGGATAAAACTGGGACCAAAAGTCACTTTCTCAGCCCAAACCCAACAGCATTCCTGGTAAATCCCGAGTGTTATCCAGGACGGAACCCACTGGAGCTGATCCAACCCATTTTCCAAAGGATCTTGAACTTCCACTGACTGAATGTTGGAGTTGGTCCAACCCTCCGAGGGCATCAATCCTGCCACTGCCACATGTCACTAATTAACATGTAATTATTAATTACCTTAGCCTTTAGTAAGAGTGGAACAATGTGCTCAGAGATCCCAACTCCCAGCCCATGCTCCAGAGATCCTGATTCCCAACCTGAGCTCCAGACATCCCATTTTTGAGTTTGGGTTTAATTGAGTTTAATATGTTGTTGGGTTTGGGTATTTCTTGGGTCTGGGTTTTCTAGAATCTGGGATGATTCCAATTTTGGATGTTCTTGAGTTTGGGTTATTCTCAAGTTTGGGATTGTCTCAAATTGGGGAAGTTCTCGAGTTTGACTCTTTTTTGCTCCAAAGCTGTTTCCTGCTTGTCTGGAGACCCCCCCAGGGCAGCACCTTCTCCCCACAGCCCCCAGGCTGCTGACACGACCCCTTTATGAACAGACAGGAAGGAAAACCCCCAGCCAGCCCATTCCCCATTCCCAGCACACGGAGCTCTCCCGTCTGTGCCAGCAGTGACCCCCTCGAGCTCCTGGTAGGAACACTCTGATCCCAAAAGTGCCCACTGCACCTGCAAAGAGCCTGAATCCCAAATCCAAACTCAGCAGAGCAAAGAAAAAATCCCACTGCACCCTGATACTGAATCCAAGGGAGAACAGTCACAAATAAACCCCTAAATCCCAGGTTTTCATGGATTCACCTCTCTGCACTCCACAGCAGCACCCCTGACCACCTCCAAGGCCGAGGGCTGAGCTCGAGGAGCCTGCAGGAGCCTCAGCTCCTCCCTGCCCCGGTGGCTCCCAAGGATACCAACATGATCCTGGATTCCATGGTGGCACATTCCCATCAGGAGGAGGGAAAGGAGCAGGGCAGAGTGGGGAGAGACAGGGGAGCGGCACAGGACGCAGCACGGAGCCAGAACCAACAGGAAAGGGAAATGTTCCATGGAAGGAACAGATCCCAAATGTGTTACAGAGCCAGAACCAACAGGAATGGGAGATATCCCATGGAAGGAACAGATCCCAAATGGGTCACGGAGCCAGAACCAACAGGAATGGGAGATATCCCATGGAAGGAACAGATCCCAAATGGGTCACGGAGCCAGAACCAACGGGAATGGGAGATATCCCATGGAAGGAACAGATCCCAAATGGGTCACGGAGCCAGAACCAACGGGAATGGGAAATATCCCATGGAAGGAACATTCCCTGTGCGGGAGCAGCGGCAGCCGGCGACGAGGCCACAGGAATTCTCTGGGGCAGCACTGAACCCAGGGAGCCCCAGTTTAAACCAGTTCACAGCAAGACCCTGAGCGACACAACACTGGGAAGATGGGTACACCCTGGATACACCTCAGATACACCCCAAATACAACCTGGATACCCCCAAATACAGCCCGGATAACCTTCAGCTCTTCACTAAGCACCAAATTCTGTTTTTCCCAGTAAATTCCCACCCCACCCAGTGGGAGCAGAGAGGTCCCCTCTGGGTGAGGGGGATCCCCAAGGGGTTGGGATTTAATGGCCTGTGGTGTCCAAAGCAGAGGAAAACCCTCCAGTCTGACTGGTCTTTACTGGTCTGCGATGTCCCAGGCTGAGACCTCTCCAGGCCAACAGCCACATTCCCAAATCCTGGCCCTGCACTGACCTCCCAGTGCCTTCCCCTTCCCGGAGCTCTCCCTGGCATCCAAGGCTGGGAGGAGATGAAGGAATTGGATTTCCCTGGAGGGAGAAGCAGCTGAGATGTTTGATTTTAAATCTGGGCTTGGCAAAGAGCGAGGGAGGGCCTGAGGCTGCCCTGGGATCACCCTGGGAACGGACACGTCTTCCACACCCCTCTGGGATGGCCTGGGCAGGAATTGGGGCTGTGATCCCAGCAGGGTTTACCTGGACAGGTAACCTGGACCACTGGGAACAGGACTGGCTCAGGGGAAAGGGAAGGCTCAGCTCACAGGGGATGAATAAATGGTGACAGAATTCCTCCAGGAGATGGGTCAGTGCCGAGAGGTGACACCTGACAGCCCAGGAAAGGATCCTGCCCTGGAGAAGGCTCCAGCCCTGGGAAAAGCTCCAGGCCCAGGAAGGGCTCCAGCCCCAGGAAAGGCTCCAGCCCTGGGAAAGGCTCCTGCCCCAGAGAAGGCTCCAGGTCTGGGAAAGGCTCCTGTCCTGGGACAGACTCCATCCCTGGAGAAGGCTCCTGCCCCAGGAAAGGCTCCAGCCTGGGAAAGGATCCAGCCCCAGGAAGGGCTCCTGCCCTGGGAAAGGCTCCATCCGTGGGAAAGGCTCCAGCCCCGGGAAAGGCTCCATCCCCAGGGAAGGCTCCATCCCCAGGAAAGGCTGCAGCCCCTGGAAGGGCAGCAGGGACAGGAAGGCGCTTGGTGGCTGCAGGGACAGAGCCCAGGCTGGGGCAGGACGGAGCCACAGCGTGGAGCAAACCCTGAGTGCCTGGCAGGGGCTGTGCTCCAAGAATTGCCACTGAATTACTGGGAAAAATGACTCTGGGAGGCCACTGGAGAACGGGAAAGCCACTGAAATGGTATTTCCTTTAGATATGTTCTTTGGGAATGTCCCCTCACCTTCACCCACCTGGTACTCCAAACCTTTCTCTGGGAAATGGAATGCCTAAACATTTTTTTTTTCCCCAATATTTTGTTCTTTTTTTATTTCCTGTTCCTTTTTTTATTTTTTGTCTGTGCCCCCCAGGGTCTCCATTCCCTGTCCATTCCCTGTCCACCCCCTGGTCTCCAAAGAGATGTCCTTGGTGAAACCTTGGGATGAAACCTTGGGATTCCATCCCAAGGGCAGCAAGGCCTTGGGACACTCCCAGGATTTCTCTCAGGCTTTGCTGACGACACACTATCCCAATGAACACCTGGAATTCTGCCTGCCATGACTGCTGTGACCCAGGAAAAGCAGGAATTCTGTTTCTTAGGGAAATTTTGGACTGGTGGAACTGCTGAGGGCAGGACTGGCACTTCCTCTGCTGGCTTCCCTTCCAAGGTGGTGGGCACAGTTTGAAGAGGATCTCAGGACACACAGGGAATTCAGGACTCTCCTCTGGATCCCCCTGGACTGAGGGTTACAGAACCCCCCATCCCAGCCTGTCCCGAGCCACAGGAATGGCCAATCCCAGCGACTCCAGCTCTATCCACTGTGGGATCACAGCTCCACACACAGGGATTTGGGATCCCAAGCCCTCCAGCCGTGCTCCCCTCTCCCCATTCAGCACCCAGGTGCCACCACAGGACTCGGGACACCCGGAAAGAGTCACCTGATGTGCCAAGGGATGGTGGCACTCCCAAAGGCTGCATCACCCATGGATTCTCCCATCTCCCGACGAGCCCCTTTTTCCCACATCCCACCACAGACAGATGTGCCACCACCCAGGAATTCTTCAGGATTGGCCAAACGGATGAGTTTTAACCCCAGTTGTGCACAAGGTCCCTCCCCTCCCCGCATGGAGCCGGGCACAGCGGGATCACCGGAATCCCTGGATCCTGTCCAGGTGGGCAGAGCACCTGGACTGGAACATTCCAAAACCACCCCCCAAATTCAGCCTCGCTGGGTCTGGTCCTGCCCAACAAACTCTCCATCCCGGAGCTGTACAGAGACAAAACCCCAGCTCCTTGTGCTCCCAGCTCTCCTCCCCAAGTTTCCCACAGCATCCAAGTGTGAGTGCAAATATCCAGGGAATAACAAATCCCAGCACTACAGACACCCCGTGGATATGGACACACTGGACACATCCCAAACACTGCACCCAAGGGAGGACAGAAGCGCTGAGCAGGACCTGGGCAGAGTCCTCACTGCTCAGACACGGAGCCGAGCACATCCAGGGGTTCAAGGGACAGGTGGGATAAGGAATTCCATCCTCAGCAGCCAACAGATCCTGCTGCAGCCATTTCCAGAGCACAGGGAGAAGGAACACCCGGAGTGGGACACTGCAACCCCCACCCACCTGCCCCTGGAAGGATGGGAAGCTCTGCATCATTATTATTAATATAATTTACCACAAAAACACGGGAGCCAGGTCAGGAACTGCCTCTGGACCTTTCTGAACAGCAGCAGGAATTTCTCTGGATCAGCTCATGGCTGCTGTGAAGGACAATCAATCCCATGGGAGTGATGAGGTGGAATTAACTCAGAGCCCCAATCCCAAGTGTGGAGGGATCATCCATGGGCACAAAAGCCACGGAATTTGTGCATCTCCACAGATCTCATTGAGCCCCAGTGATGTGTCTGAGCACAAAGTAATAAATTAATCCACTAACGAGTCCCCCAGTAGTGAGCTGTGTTTGGATCTGGATATGCCCATGGATATTATTATTATTATCATCATTATTATTAATATAATAATTATTATTAAAGCTCTCACTGGCACTCAGAGACTGGAAGCCCCAAGCTGAACAAGCAGCTGGGAATGCAGCAGAAGGCACAGAGACCCCTCCTGTGGGAGCCACCCGGGGGTCCTGGCTGCTCCCAGCCCTGCCCAGGCGCAGTCACTGCTCCCACCCCACGGCATTCCGGAGGCGCCGGCCCCATCCCCGCACTTGGGGAGCACCCAAGCCAACCCAACCCAACTTAACCCAAGCCAACCCAACTCAACCCAAGCCAAGCCAAGCAAGCCAACCCAACTCAATCCAACCCAACCCAACTCAACCCA
>VZRZ01005366.1:50358-61867 GCA_013398175.1 Climacteris rufus
CCCTCCCCCCCCTGTGCCAGCTTTTGGGATCCTCATCCTGCCCTGTGCCAGCTTTTGGGATCCCTCATCCCACTCAGAAAACACGGGAGCAGCTCCAAAGCAGGAGCTACACATGGAAAAGCAGCTGCAGGAATAAATTCCCTGCCATTCCCAGGGAAGGAAACTCCCAGAGCTGAGGAGCTATAGCACTGACAGAGCTGCAGGGTGGCATTTGGGATTGCAGCTGAACAACAGACATTCCCATCCGACCCTGGGATTCCCCCTTGGGATAAACCCAAATCCCAGCACAGAGCCTGAGCTGTCCCCATGACCCCTCTCTGGCTCCTCAGTGCTTTCCCTTCCTGCAGGGTGGAGCAGGGAATCCTGGAATGGTTTGGGTGGGAAGGATCCCAAAGCCACCCAGCCCCAGCTCTGCCAGGGCAGGGACACCTCCCACTGTCCCAGGCTGCTCCAGCCCCGGCCAGCCTGGAGAGGGAAAGGCTCCAGGGAGAGCTCAGAGCCCCTGGCAGGGCCCCAAGGGGCTCCAGGCGAGCTGGAGAGGGGCTGGGGCCAAGGGCTGGAGGGACAGGACACAGGGAATGGCTCCCAGTGCCACAGGGCAGGGCTGGCTGGGACATTGGGAAGGAATTCCTGGCTGGGCTGGCATTCCCAGAGAAGCTGTGGCTGCCCCTGGATCCCTGGCAGTGCCCAAGGCCAGGCTGGCCGGGGCTGGAGCAGCCTGGGACAGTGGGAGGTGTCCCTGCCCTGGCAGGGCTGGGGCTGGGGGGGCTCTGGGCTCCTTCCCACCCAAACCATTCCAGGATTTTCTGGGTCCCACCAAAGCTCCAAAACCGGCCAGATTGGTTTTATCTGAACTGGAATTGCCCAGGAACACCAAATCCTCTGCAGGCCCAGTTCTGGGGCTCACCCAGAGTTCAATTCAGTGGCTACAAAGCCAGAACACCTGAATTAATGCAAATGAAGAGAACCCAAGGAGAATTTCCATGTTCCTGAGAGGTGATCACCACTCCTGGTGATGGTTTGAGGACACAATTCCCAGGGTTTCAGTTGGAGTCTGTGCCCCTGGAGCTGCCAGTGCTGATCTCCATCTCCCTGCTCAGAGCAGCCACGAACCTTCCTGGAAACCCAACCTTCCCAAAGCCCCATCTGAGACTCCTCTGCTTCAATTCCTGATTTTTTCTTGCCCCTCAGATACTTTCCAGTGTGCTGGTGACTGGAACTCTCTGGCAGGAAATCTGGTTCCTTTCAGATTTATTTAGCAAAACTCCCAAGCAGCACCCAGGGATATTTCTGGTCCTACAGGAACTGGGCACTGGGCAAGGAAATGCTCAGCAAAATTCCTTCTCCTGACAAGGGGTTGTTAAAAGGGCCAAAAAAACCCCAAAAACCAAACCAGCAACAACAAAAATTGTAATCCAAACCCCAACCCAGCAATTATGGCCAAAGCAATTCCAGTGGGGCTCCAAAGCACTGGGAAACCACCAGGAGCTCCAAATAGTTTGGGAGAACCAAAACATTGAGCTGGACACGGAAAGTGAAGCCTCCAAAATATTTTCACTTCAATGTTTTAGTTCTTTTAAAAGATTTTGTTCTTATCAGCCCGATCAGCACAAAATCCAAGGGGTTTGTGAAGCTAAAATAGGAAATCCAGGGCAAATCCAGGGCAAATCCAGGGCACAAGTGCTTGGCCACCCCAGGTTTGGACTCCAGGGAGAGTAAATTGTGCATTTCAAACAAAAACAGACAGCAAAAAGGGAATATTCTTTGGGAATCCCTGAGAAAGCAGGAAAGCAGCAGCCTGTGTGTCTGGGCACACCCATAAAATCCATCCTGTTCCCAAAGCCTGTCAGTTTGGGAATTTGGCTTTGGAATATGCAAAGCACCCCAGTTCCAAACCCCAACCAACACCCAGGCACCATAAAACTGGAAATTCCCCAGGAATATTCCCAGATCCAGCCCTGGGCCTGCAGTTCCTTACTGGATTTTGTCATTGGCCTCCCAGGCATCCAATATCCTCTGCACCAGGCAGCACTTCTGGAACAGCTGCAGGGAAAAGGGACAAAATTCAGAATTTGCAGCTCTGGGCTCTCCTGCTCCTGCCCCACTCCTCCTCAGGAACTCCAAGTTCAGCTCCTGCCCTGCCCCAAATCCCAAATTCCTTCCCAGTTTTTCCCCAGAGGATCCCAGGAGCGCAGCTGGGACACCCCCAGGCTGCTTCGGGGCTTGCCAGCAGCAGCAATGGAAATTCTGCAACCACAAAAAGGTACTCAGTGGGTTTGGTCCCAAATTTCTAGGGATTTTTACGGAAAAAATGGGATTTTAATAATAAATAGGGATTGTTTTAATCATAAATAGGGATTAATCATAGACAGGGATTGTTTTGATCAAAAATAGGGATGAATTTAATCAAAAATAGGGATTATTTTAATCGTAAATAGGAATAATTTTAATCAAAAATAGGAATTATTTTAATCATAAATAGGGATTTTTTTATCATAAATAGGGATAATTTTGATCATAAATAGGGATAATTTTAATAATACACAGGGATTATTTTAATAGTACATAGGGACTATTTTAATCGTACATAGGGATAATTGTAATAATAGGGATAAATTTAATCATAAACAGGAATAATTTTAATCAAAAATAGGGATATTTTAATCAAAAATAGGGATTATTTTAATCAAAAATAGGGATATTTTAATAATAAATAGGGATCTTTTAATAATAAATAGGGATTATTTTAATCATAAATAGGGATATTTTAACAATAAATAGGGATCATTTTAACAATAAATGGGGATAACTGATCATAAATAGGAATAATTTTAATAATAATGCATAGGGAATATTTTAATCAAAAATAGGGAATATTTCAATCGTAAATAGGAATATTTTTATTCAAAAATAGGGATAATTTTAACAATAAATAGGGATAATTTTAATCATAAATAGGAATAATTTAAATAATAAATAGGGTTAATTTTAATCATAAATAGGGATGATTTTAACAACAAATAGGGATCGTTTTAACAATAAATGGGGATAATTTTAATTATAAATAGGGACGATTTTAATAATAAATAAGGATCATTTTAACAATAAATAGGGATTATTTAAATCAAAAATAGGAATAATTTTAACAATAAATAGGGATAATTTTAATCATAAACAGGGATGATTTTAATAATAAATAGGGATCATTTTAATCAAAAATAGGAATAATTTTAATCACAAATAGGGACGATTTTAACAATAAATAGGGATCATTTTAACAATAAATAGGGATCGCTTTAATAATAAATAGGGATATTTTTAATAATACATAGGGATCATTTTAATCAAAAATAGGGATCATTTTAATCCTAAACAGGGTTAATTTTAATCATAAATAGCACGATTTTAACAATAAATAGGGACGATTTTAACAATAAATAGGGACGATTTTAACAATAAATAGGGACGATTTTAACAATAAATAGGGACGATTTTAACAATAAATAGGGACGATTTTAACAATAAATAGGGACGATTTTAACAATAAATAGGGACGATTTTAACAATAAATAGGGACGATTTTAACAATAAATAGGGACGATTTTAACAATAAATAGGGACGATTTTAACAATAAATAGGGATCATTTTAATCAAAAATAGGAATAATTTTAACAACAAATAGGGATCGCTTTAATCATAAATAGGGATTTTTTAATAATACATAGGGATAATTTTAATCAAAAATAGGGATATTTTAATAATAAACAGGGATCATTGTAATCAAAAATAGGGATAATTTTAATCACAAATAGGGACGATTTTAACAATAAATAGGGATCATTTTAACAATAAATAGGGATCATTTTAACAACAAATAGGGATATTTTAGTAATAAATAGGGATAATTTTAATCAAAAATAGGGATAATTGTAATCACAAATAGGGATCATTGTAATCACAAATAGGGACGATTTTAACAATAAACGGGGATCATTTTAACAATAAACGGGGATCATTTTAACAACAAACGGGGATCATTTTAACAATAAATAGGGATCATTTTAACAACAAACAGGGATCATTTTAACAATAAATAGGGATCATTTTAACAATAAATAGGGATCATTTTAACAATAAACAGGGATCATTTTTACAACAAACAGGGGCGATTTGAACAACAAACAGGGGTGATTGTGATCCCAGGCACGGCTCATTCCAGCGAGGGAGCCCCGGGACGCTGAAGCAGAGGAGCTCTGTCCCCAGCCCGGCACCCAAGGCACCCAAAGCACCCAAAGCACCCAACGCACCCGGGGACGAGGGGAGGCCCCCAGAGCCGGGCCGGGCACACCCACGTGCGTGACCATGATGTTCTCGCTGCCACCGGCGCCCTCCGGGGCCGCAGTCCCGGCCGGAGCCTCCTCCTTGCTGCCCTGCTCCCCCTTCCCCTCCTGCGCCGAGTGCGACAGGATGGCCGCGATGGACAGCTCCACTTGGAAATGCAAAAAGTTATTCCAGGTGTATTTAAAAAATAAGTCCTGCAAGAGAGGAAAGAGACGGGGCTTACTCAGGGTGGGTTTGGCCTTTTTAACCCTCAAATGGGAGCAGGGGTTTTTAAGGACTTTTCCAGCCCAGCCCACCCTGGGATTCTGGGATTTTGTGGTTTTAAATTGCTGCCCAAGCTGTAGTTTAATTCCACTAAAACAGTTTTCCTGCTACAACCCCCCGCTGGCTGGCTGGGCTCTGCTGGCTCTGCATTCCCAGGGTGCTCAGTCTGGAGGGAAATAAAGAACATTCCCACTAAACTGAGCCCTTGGGAATCCTCTCACACAGACAGCACTCAGAGCACAGGCACACCCAAAAACAACCAACTGCTCTGTTCTGGGCCTGAATGAATCCTCAGAAAAACAGGAACTAAACAAAATCTGAGGATGGAAATCATTGTCAGGTTTGACCAAACCCTCCCAGCCCAGGGCCAGATCCCAGCTGGACAATGCTGGCTCCTGGTGGGGATGAGGGGATGGAGGGTACCCGTGGTATGTTCATGGGTGATGCTGAACTGGGGGGGTGTGGGAGCCCTGCAGGGGGAGGGGGCCAGGCTGGGTCCGTGGGGTGAGGGCAGCAAGGCCCAGTGCCAGCTCCTGCCCTGGGCTCGGCCCAAGGCCCTGCGAGGCTGCAGCTGGGGCAGAGGGGCTGCAGAGCTGGGCAGGGCCTGGGCTGCTGTGCCCAGGGGTGCCCAGGGGGGCAGGAGGCCGATGGCCCCCGGGCTGTGCCAGCCCCAGTGTGGGCACAGCCCCAGGGCAGGGACTGTCCCCTGTGCTGGCCCTGCCCAGGGACACCCTGGCACCCTGGGGGCAGCTCTGAGAGGAATTTCCCCATAGAAAGGGTGCTCAGGCCTTGGAACTGCCCAGAGAGGTCTGGATTCCCATCCCTGGAGTGCCCAGGGAATTCCTGGCTGTGGCACTCAGGGCTCTGGGCTGGGGATGGGCACAGCTTGGACTGGGTGACCTTGGACGGCTTTTCCCACCTCAGGGATCCCGGGATTCTGGGAGTAAGTTGAGCTCTCAGCATTCCAGCAGCTCACACACACACACAGTTCCCCCCAGACTGTTCCACACCCTCTCCACCGAACCCACAAGGAACTGGCAGGGGGAGGCTCAGCCCCAAACCCCCAGGAGCCGCACTGGGCTCACAGAAGCCGTCCAGGGACGGCTGCTCCTCCTCGCAGCAGAGCCGAGAAACAACGGGGCTGTGACCCCCACGGAGCAACCCCGCCCAGAACCCGCCCCAGGGGAGGCTGAGCTGCCCCAGAGCCGCGGGTACTCACAAGTAACAAGTCCATGGTGCAGAGCCTGCAGAGCTCCTGGTTGATGCTGGGAGTGTTGGTGTGCAGCAGGGCGGCGATGAGGCGCGAGCCGTGCAGCCGCGCGTTGCCCAGCGGCTCCTCCAGCACCCCCAGCGTGGTCAGGATCGCCGGTTTCTGAGGGAGAAGGGAGGCACTGAGGGCACTGAGGGAAGGGTGACAGCCCTGGGGTGCTCCAGGGGTTCCTTTCCACGGTGCCCAGGGACAGCACAAGGAGCCACGGCCAGGAATGAAAGCACCCGTGGGGAAGAACTTCCCATGCAGGGGGAGCAGCTCCAGGGAGGGCTTGGAGTCTCCCTCTCTGGAGCCATCCCAAAGCCACCTGGATCCATCCTGGCACCTGCTCCAGGTGGCCCTGCCCTGCAGGGGTGGACTGGGTGATCCCCTTCAACCCCAGCTGTTCTGGGATTTACCAGAACCTGTTTGTTTCAGGAATGTTCTCTGCAGGGAAACCTAAACCACCTCCCCAGGGAGGGTGGCTCTGGGACCACTGGGAGATGGGACTTCCAAACCTGAAGATGAAACTCAAACGATGCACTAGAAGCTCCTTCCTGTCCATTCTTTCCCCATGTGCACTCAATCCCCCAGCCCCAACCTGAACACAAGAACCCTGAGCCTCCTGCTGCCTCATCCCTGCACACCAGAGGTTTGGAATGCCAGGGTGGGTGTCCATTCCCAATCCAGGCTGTGGGATTTGACAGGGTGGGTGTCCCTTCCATGCCCAGCCCAGGCTGTGGGAAGGGCAGGGAAGGCATCCCTGCACACCAGAGCTGTGGAATGGCAGGGTGGATGTCCCTTGCCAGCCCAGCCCAGGCTTTGGGGAGGGCAGGGAGGGCAGGGCAGGGCTGTACCTTGGGCGGCCGCAGCAGCAGCTGGTGGAAGTCCTTGAGCCGGGGCTCGATGCCGTGCAAGATGCTGCTGTTGACAGTGTGAGACCTCTCAAATCCCTGAGTGTACGAGTCCATCAGCCCTTCCACCCTGCAGAGATCATCAGCACTCACTGGCAGCTCACCACAGCTCACTCTGCCCATTCTCAACACCAGCACTCACTGCCAGCTCACCACAGCTCACTCTGCCCATTCCCAACACCAGCACTCACTGCCAGCTCACCACAGCTCACTCTGCCCATTCCCAACACCAGCACTCACTGCCAGCTCACCACAGCTCACTCTGCCCCTTCCCAACACCCAAATGCCACCAGGTGCTCTTCAAGGTCCCTCCCAACGCAACCCATCCCTGGACTTTCTGAGATTAAATCATTGCCCAACTCGTTGGTTAATCAGCAATTCCACTAAAACCATTTTCCTTCTACACTTCCCATCTTCCTTCTGCTGGGGCCCAGAGCAGCCCCCAGCATCCAGAGGTGGGGATTTCACTGAAGAGCCTCCAGTCACACTGGCCATGTCAGTGGTTTTCTTGTCAAAAATGAGGATGAAAAATAATAATTTTCAGCTCCAGAATATACTCACATACCTGCATGGTATTAATTCTATTATTTATTATGTTAATTAATTAGTAAAATTTCCAAGGTGCTGCTCACACAACCAAACCTGTGCTGAGCTCAGAGGGCAGCTGACCATCAATAACCTCCCTGCAGAGCTGACAAACCCCATTCCTGAAGGGCTTCCTGAGCTTCCAAACTTCCAAAGGAAACGGCATCAGCAAGAGCTGACTACAAATGTTTGTTCCTCCCACTGTCCCAGGCTGCTCCAGCCTGGCCTTGGGCACTGCCAGGGATCCAGGGGCAGCCACAGCTTCTCTGGGAATTCTATTCCAGCCCTCCCCACCCTCCCAGGGAACAATTCCTTCCCAATATCCCATCTCTCCCACTCTGGGGCAGGGGGCAGCCCCTCCCTGGTGCCCAGGCTCACCCCGAGCGCCGCGTTTCCAGCAGGGTCAGCAGGACCTGGGTGCCGTTCACGATGCAGTTCTCGGTCTGTTCCCCATCAAACATGTTCCTCAGGAGCTGCTCCACACATTCCTGCCTGGGGGGGACACAGGGCAGCCATTACACAGGGCTGGAGCTGCTCTCATCACCACACAGCCACCCTGGCTCTCCTGGGAAAAGGCTGCACTGGTTTGGGGAGGGAATAAAGACACTGCCACGGAAAATCCCACAGGACACGGCTGGGTCTGCACCAGCTGCCTCAGCCCTAAGGCCAGAGCTGCCTCCATCACCCACAATCCAAACCAATCTGGGTTCTCCTTTCCCAGCAGGAAACCCCTCAGTTATGACCTGGAAAAGCCCCCAGGGCCAGCCCGTTTGGGTGGGAAGGATAAAGGTAACACCGAGCTGCTGCTGAGTATCTCAAATTATCCATCAGGATCCCAGCAGGGGGACAGCACAGTGGGAGCTGATCCTCATTGTGTGGCACAATCTAATCCAGGGCTGGGAAGAGGCCAAGGATGGACACTGCCAGTGACAGCCCCACTCCAGTGGGCTCAGAATCCCAGATCCCTGAGGGGGCAAAAGCCCTCAGAGACCACAGAGCCCAAGCTGTGCCCATCCCCACCCTGTCCCCAGCCCAGTCCAGGAATCCCTTGGACACTCCAGGGATGGGAATCCAAACCTCCCTGGGCACTTCCAAGGCCTGAGCTCCCTTTCCATGGGGAAATTCCTGCTGCTGTCCAAGCTGAGCCTCCCCTGGCCCAGCCTGAGGCCGTTCCCTCTGCTCCTGTCCCTGTTCCCTGGGAGAAGATGCCAAATCCCCCCTGGCTGCCCCTCCTGGCAGGAGCTGTGCAGAGCCAGCAGGGCCCCCTGAGCCTCCTTTGCTCCAGCCTGAGCCCCTTTCCAGCTCCCTCAGCATTCTCCAGCCCCTCCCAGCCCCATTCCCTGCCCTGGACACCCCCCAGCCCCTCCAGGGCTCTCCAGAGCTGCCCCCAGGGTTCCAGTTCCTCCCTGGGCAGTGCCCACTGGAATATTTGAACCAATTTCCCTCCTCTCCAAGCCCCAGGACCAGGTGCCCCCAAGCCCTGGGAGAGTTGGGCCAGGGAGGGAACCCCAGGAAGAGCTGGGTGCTGGGATTGGGCCTTTCCAGCACTGGAATCAGGCAAGAGCAGCCTTGGAAATGAACAATCTCTGCCACAAAGGGCAGATCCCACTTTTCCTGCTGCTCTTTGCCAGCACCAAGGAATGGATGGGAGGAACAGGGGGCTGAGGCCAGCCCTGCTCCCCAGCTCCAGTCACTGCAGCTCCTGTTCCCCACCACATCCCAGCTCCTTCCCACTCCAACCCTGAGGATGTCAAGGACACAGCTTCCCAAAATCCAGCCCCCAGGAAGTCCCTTCCCTGCCTGCCCCAGTCACAATCCCACTGAACCCAGCAGCACTGGAGTTCACAGCCCAATTTTGACAATTTTCTAACTGAAAAAAAATCTCTTTCCATGGGTATAAATAAAATATGAGATAAAAATGTAAAAACAGATGAATAATTCATGAGGGAGAATGATTTTAATAAGGAGCATCTAAATACCCTCTGTCAGCACAAGAGGCAGAGGCAGGAAAAAGGAGTCAATTTTCTGTAATTAATCCAATTCACTTTTCTTGCACCCAGCCAGCAGCTCCTGAAATGTGGATTTGGGGTTCATTCCATAACCCTGACCCCATCTCCTTCACACTGATCCTTCAGGGATGATAAAAGTTATCCAAAATCCCAAAGGTCACTGCAGTGCTGGGCAGAACTGGCCAGGAAGAGCAGTGAGGTTTGTGACCCTCAGCACAAAGGGAAGAGAAGAATCACTTTGCCCAAAATATCCTTTCTTTTGAGCAGAAATTCTGGAGATGTTATTGGAAGTGCAGGGTCCCACAGCCCTCTCCAAAACGACCAACAAAGTCCAAAATTACCCCCAAAGTCTGAAAGCACCCCGTTCTCCATGGCCAGCACCCCTCCCACTGCAGGGAATCCTGACCCTCACCCAAGGCCCTGGGGTTCCCTGGCAATGTCTGAGCTGGAATCTCATCCCTGAAATCCAGGGGGCCCAGAACTGACAGAGCGAGGGGAGGCTGAGGGCTCCAGCCAGGGCTGGGACCTCCAGAGCCTCCAGAGCCAGAGCCCAGCAGCAGGAGGAGCTGGAGCTGCTGGGAGAGCCCAGAGGGGCCCCGGAGCTGCTGCAGGGCTGGAGCCCCTCTGAGCCAGGCTGGGAGAGCTGGGGGGGCTCAGCTGGGGCAGAGAAGGCTCCAGGGAGAGCTCAGAGCCCCTGGCAGGGCCCAAAGGGGCTCCAGGAGAGCTGGAGAGGGGCTGGGGCCAAGGGCTGGAGGGACAGGACACAGGGAATGGCTCCCAGTGCCACAGGGCAGGGCTGGCTGGGACATTGGGAAGGAATTCCTGGCTGGGCTGGCATTCCCAGAGAAGCTGTGGCTGCCCCTGGATCCCTGGCAGTGCCCAAGGCCAGGCTGGCCGGGGCTGGAGCAGCCTGGGGCAGTGGGAGGTGTCCCTGCCCTGGCAGGGCTGGGGCTGGGGGGGCTCTGGGCTCCTTCCCACCCAAACCATTCCAGGATTCCATGAAAAGCCAACACTGTGCTCCTCCCCAGCACAGGATCCTGTATCTGCCTCATCCCTGCAGGAGCAGTGAAGGAAACAAGGAATTTCTGGAAGAGCAGCAGGTCCTGGCAGGGGCAGAGCTCCATGGCCAGCCCGGGAAGGTCCTGGTGGCTTCCCAGCGTTGGGATGATCCACATCCCATTCCCAGCTGCACACACTGGTTCCCATCCCAGGAATTTGCCCATGGTCATGGAGGAACTGACAGCTCCAAATCAGGAGAAAAGATCCCAAAATCCCATAAATGCAGAGCTCTGGGTCGACAGGAACATCCAAGGGGAGCTGGGAGCCCCAGTTCCAGCTCCTCTGCTGGTTCTTCTGTGGCTCCTTCCAGCCCTTTCCTGACCCACTGCTGCCTCCAGGCCTCCCAGAGCCTTTTTGGGTTTCAATCTCCTGGAGAATCTCCAGGAAGTTGTCAGGTTTGAAGCAAATGTAAGAAGCAGAAAACACAGGACATAAATAATTTAATGTTCATTGCAGAGAGCAAAGGAACAACACCAGGAATGGAGCAAAGTGGGGAAAATGGGAAAAATCAACGTTTCTGGTACTGAATGTTATCTGGGAAATCAGGGAATCCTGGAATGGTTTGGGTGGGAAGGAGCCCAGAGCCCCCCAGCCCCACCCATGCCAGGGCAGGGACACCTCCCACTGCCCCAGGCTGCTCCAGCCCCGGCCAGCCTGGCCTTGGGCACTGCCAGGGATCCAGGGGCAGCCACAGCTTCTCTGGGAATGCCAGCCCAGCCAGGAATTCCTTCCCAATGTCCCAGCCAGCCCTGCCCTGTGGCACTGGGAGCCATTCCCTGTGTCCCATCCCTGATGAGAAGTCCCCCTCCGAGGTCCCCTCAGACCCCCAAGGTGCTGTGAGGTCTCCACACAACCCTCTCTTCTGCAGGCTGAACATTCCCAGCCCTCTCAGCCTGAAATGCCCTGGATTTTTCCTCACCTTGATCACGCTGGGAGCTCTGGGCTCCCTGACCCCCTGTCCTGTCTCCAGACAGAGTCACCAACCCCCAAATCCCTGCCCAGTGCTGCTCCAGCTCCAAAGGAACATCCCTGCTCCCCCTGCTCCATGTGGAGTCATCCAGGAGCCACCCCCAGAGCCCCCAGTGCC
>VZRZ01005366.1:73034-84635 GCA_013398175.1 Climacteris rufus
AGCTATGATTTTTGGGAGCCATTTGAGCTATGATTTTTTGGAGACGCTCTTTGAGCAATGATTTTTTGGAGACCAACTCCACGTGACACCACCAGAACCAGAGCAGCCCACCCCGGCAATCCCCCCAAGCCCCAGTGCTGACCCCCCCATCCCCCTGGGAGCCTCCAGGGCTGCAGCCCCGCCGGGATCTGAGCTCCCAGCCCCGCAGGGCCCTCCCAGGGCAGCAGGGCCCCAATACCTACTTGAATCGGACCTTCTCGTCCATGTCCAGGGGCGGCTCGTGGGTGATGAGGGTGACCAGCTGCTCCATGCACTGCTGCTGGCACAGGAAGTCCAGCAGCCGCCGGTTCTGGGCCTTGCACTCCTGCAGGACGTCATCCTCGTCCATCAGCTCCTCCAGGCTCACATCCTCCTTGTCCAGCAGCTTGTCCACGTGCGACGTCGTGTTCAGGTCAAACTTCCAGAACATGGTGATGGCCGGGCCTGGGGGCACAGCACACCGCTGCCTTTACTGCCTTCAGTTGCTCAGCTTGGAAAAGACCTTTAAACTCACCCAGTGCAACCATGAACCACGTGCACCACCAACCCCTGGCCCGCCCTGCCACGGCCAGGAATTCCCTGGGCACTCCAGGGATGAGGACCCCAAACCTCCCTGGGCAGTTCCAAGGCCTGAGCTCCCTTCCCATTGGGAAATTCCTGCTGCTGTCCAACCTGAGCCTGCCCTGGCCCAGCCTGAGGCCGTTCCCTCTTTTCCCATCCCTTATTCCCTGGGAGAAGATCCCAAATCCCCCCTGGCTGCCCCTCCTGGCAGGAGCTGTGCAGAGCCAGCAGGGCCCCCTGAGCCTCCTTTGCTCCAGCCTGAGCCCCTTTCCAGCTCCCTCAGCATTCTCCAGCCCCTCCCAGCCCCTTCCCTGGACATGCTCTGAGCACTGCACTTTGGATCCCTCATTTCCATCCACTCCAACCCTTGTGACCCCTCTTGTTATTCTGATTTTTCTCTGCGTCAGTTCTATTCATTCTGACTTTCCAGTCTGCATCCCAGCATCTGGCATTTCAGAGTAATTGTGAATTACACCAAACCAAGGCACTGCTCAGGCCATCCCTAAGAGACTCTTCCAGGGATTTTCCTTTAGCTTAATGTTTTCTCTTCCAATTCTGTGCTTCACTATGTCCCCTCAGGCCCTCAAGAAACCTTCACAATCCTGTTCTGGCCACAGGACCAGGTGCAGAATTCATGGAATCCTGGAATGGTTTGGGTAGGAAGGACCTGAAACCCCCCCCAGCCCCAGCCCTGCCAGGGCAGGGCCCCCTCCCACTGTCCCAGGCTGCTCCAGCCCCGGCCAGCCTGGCCTTGGGCACTGCCAGGGATCCAGGGGCAGCCACAGCTTCTCTGGGAATGCCAGCCCAGCCAGGAATTCCTTCCCAATGTCCCAGCCAGCCCTGCCCTGTGGCACTGGGAGCCATTCCCTGTGTCCTGTCCCTCCATCCCTGTCCCCAGTTCCTCTCCATCCATCAGGGAGTGGCTGCCACTCCCCACGGACAGGGCTGCCCAGCACAGCTCACTCTGGGCACTGCCAGGACCCAGCTCCCAGTCCCTGAGAGCAGAGGCACAGTGCCACCCTCCCAGAGGATCTCACAGCTCCATGTGATTCCACACCAGGATCACGAGGCTGTTTCTAACCCAACCCACATCCCCATTTCTGCACAGCACAGCTCTCCCATCCATCCCTTCGGCTTTTTCCAGCATCCAAAACTGTCCCTGTGCCTGATCTTCCACCAGCTCCACTCTCTGTGTGACCACAGCCAGGACAAACCTGGACATTTTCCTTTAAAAACCCTTTTTCCCTCCAGGAATGACTCTGAGGGGGCTCTGCTTTCCAGTCAGCAGAGCAGGGCCATGGACAAGGCTGAAGACCCCAATTTTTCCATGAGATTTAAAATCTCCGGGTCCTTCCTGATGTAACTTTGACACTGAAGCTCCAACTGAAGGACTCCCAAACCAGGACAGGGAACACAGGAAAAACTTGGAGTTTCTTTTACACCTCAGGTTTCTCACATCTGGCACCCTGGGGGCAGCTCTGGAGAGCCCTGGAGGGGCTGGGGGGTGTCCAGGGCAGGGAATGGGGCTGGGAGGGGCTGGAGAATGCTGAGGGAGCTGGAAAGGGGCTCAGGCTGGAGCAAAGGAGGCTCAGGGGGCCCTGCTGGCTCTGCACAGCTCCTGCCAGGAGGGGCAGCCGGGGGGATTTGGGATCTTCTCCCAGGGAATAAGGGATGGGAAAAGAGGGAATGGCCTCAGGCTGGGCCAGGGCAGGCTCAGGTTGGATATTTGGAAAAATTTCCTCATGGAAAGGGAGCTCAGGCCTTGGAACTGCTCAGGGAGGTTTGGAGTCCCCATCCCTGGAGTGTCCAGGGAATTCCTGGCTGTGGCACTCAGGGCTCTGGGCTGGGGACAGGGTGGGGATGGGCACAGCTTGGGCTCCATGGGCTGGGAGGGCTTTTCCAACCTCAGGATTCTGGGATCTGGGATCTGAGCTCTGAATTTCAGAGCTGGGAGCAGCCATCTGAATGCTCAACCTACGTGACACTGCAGTGACAGCGCTGCTGTTGGGCTCTGTGTTCCTCACAAACTGTTCTTTGGGTATTTTTAACCATCTCTGCTTGGTTATAAATTCACCAAGGGAAAATTTGGCACCAAAGGCCCTAAAGGAAGCAGCTCTGGGGGCACAGTGAACCCAGAAATGTTCCCTCCCTCTGCGTGGAATCCACAGGGAAATCTCACTGTTCAAACTGCCACCCATTGTCAACCTGGCAATTCTACAGCTTCCCAAAACTGCTCCTACATCTCCAGGAAAAGCTGCCTGATCTTCCCTGGGAGGGTGGGCAGGGGCTGGGACAGAATTCCCAGAGAAGCTGTGGCTGCCCCTGGATCCCTGGCAGTGCCCAAGGCCAGGCTGGCCGGGGCTGGAGCAGCCTGGGGCAGTGGGAGGTGTCCCTGCCCTGGCAGAGCTGGGGCTGGGGGGGCTCTGGGCTCCTTCCCACCCAAACCATTCCAGGATTCTCTGATTCCATGGTATCTGCCACATCTCAAGGCTCAGTTTAGGTCACTGTGGTCAGCATTAACCAGGAATATTTTCCCTTTTCCAGGTGGACACTCCAAACCTTTCTGAGCTGCTCGTGTGATTTCTGGAGTATCCAAGGAAAGGAGAAACCAGCAGAGGTTGAGGAGAGCAGAGCTCTGTGAGTCCCTGCTGGGGGGCCTGGAGCTGAGCTGCATTCCAGGGAGCTTCTCCAAACCTGATCCCAGCAAATGGCAGTGCCACCCCGAGCCCTGTTTGCCAACAGGGCCCTGCAGGGAGCTCTGGGGCTGGGAAGAAGGAAGAGCCCTCAGTGAAGGACAAACCTGGCAACCCCTGCAGGCACCAGGGCCCTGGGACAGCTCATTAACAGCAGCAATTAAAAATCCTCTCAGTGTGTGCCAGAGGGTCAGGGAATCCTGGAAAGGTTTGGGTGGGAAGGAGCCCAGAGCCCACCCAGGGCCACCCCAAAACACCTCCCACTGTCCCAGGCTGGCCTTGGGCACTGCCAGGGATCCAGGGGCAGCCACAGCTTCTCTGGGAATGCCAGCCCAGCCAGGAATTCCTTCCCAATCTCCAGGCCAGCCCTGCCTCTGTTAATTTAAGGAAAGGGAAGGTGATTTCTGGGGGGCTGCATTAACCCCTCCCTGCCCCAGCACAGCAGGAGCAGTTCCCAATCCCCAGTTAATTATCATTAATGATAAAATGAAGCTTGGGCTGTTTCACTTGTTTGGGACAAGTGGGAAAAATTTCATCTCCCTGTTGCAACACAGAATTCCAAGACTAACAAACCCTGCCTCCCCAGGGCTGGGAATATTCAACTTCTTGCCAACAAAACACAAGTTGAGTTTATAAAAAGTTCCAACAATGAATCCACTCGCTGCTAAAAACTCCAAGCAAGAGACCCCTTTTGCCACCTCTGCTCTGCTCAGTTCTTTCTCTGCTTCTCCACCTACTCAGGAGCCTGGTGGGGGGGTTGTTTTGTTTTGTTTTATTTTACTTTATTTGAATTTTCATCCTGCCCAGAGCCGGGTCAGTCTGTCCTCCCTGTGCCTGGACAGCACCTGACCCAAAAGCCGCTTATTTGCATCAAGGAGAAAATCAACTTTTTATACCAAACCTTCTGAGCCTGACAAGTTCCTGGCTGGGAATTGCAAAGGGAACTTGTCCTTTCATGATTTAATTTTATGGATGATCCCCCAGCTTCCTGCTGTGGCAGCTCCCAGGGAATGGCTCCTTCCCTGTTCCCTGGGTGACCCAGCACAGCCCAAAGGCTCCTTGGGGAATGCAATGGCAACAGAAGGGAAGGGAAGGAGGGACTTGGTGCTGGTGCCAGGGGGATCAGCCACAGGTGACTCCATGGCCTGGAGCCTTTGCCATTCCTTGGCTCTGGGAGCATCCAAGCCCTGGGCTGCTGTGATTTTGCCCAGGGTTATTCCCAGCCAGTTCTGTGGTCACAGAACCACAGAGTCACAGAGTCACAGAGTCACAGAGTCACAGAGTCACAGAGTCACAGAGTCACAGAGTCACAGAGTCACAGAGTCACAGAGTCACAGAGTCACAGAGTCACAGAGTCACAGAGTCACAGAGTCACAGAGTCACAGAGTCACAGAGTCACAGAGTCACAGAGTCACAGAGTCACAGAGTCACAGAGTCACAGAGTCACAGAGTCACAGAGTCACAGAGTCACAGAGTCACAGAGTCACAGAGTCACAGAGTCACAGAGTCACAGAGTCACAGAGTCACAGAGTCACAGAGTCACAGAGTCACAGAGTCACAGAGTCACAGAGTCACAGAGTCACAGAGTCACAGAGTCACAGAGTCACAGAGTCACAGAGTCACAGAGTCACAGAGTCACAGAGTCACAGAGTCACAGAGTCACAGAGTCACAGAGTCACAGAGTCACAGAGTCACAGAGTCACAGAGTCACAGAGTCACAGAGTCACAGAGTCACAGAGTCACAGAGTCACAGAGTCACAGAGTCACAGAGTCACAGAGTCACAGAGTCACAGAGTCACAGAGTCACAGAGTCACAGAGTCACAGAGTCACAGAGTCACAGAGTCACAGAGTCACAGAGTCACAGAGTCACAGAACCACAGAATCACAGAATAAACCAGGCTGGAAGAGACCTGTGAGATCAGCCAGTCCAACCCCAAATCTGATCCCTCCTCACCACCCCAACCCTGGCACTGAGGGCCACGTCCAATCTGTTTTAACACATCAAGGGATGGTGACTCCCCTGCCTCCCTGGGCAGATGATTCCAGTGCCCAATCTGTCTCTCAGCACAGAACTTTTCCTGCCATCCAACCTGAGCTTCCCCTGGGGCAGCTTGAGGCTGTGTCCTCCCATTCTGCCCGGAGCAGAGCCCGACCCCACCTGGCTGCCCCTCCTGCCAGGGAGGTGCAGAGGGTGATGGGGTCTCTCCTGAGCCTCCTTTCTCCAGGCTGAACACCCCAGCTCCCTCAGCAGCCTCACAGCACTTGTGTTCCAGACCCCTCACAGCCTTGTTGCCTCCTCTGGATGTGTTCCAGCACCCCAGTGTCCTTCCTGAACCGGGGGCCCAGAGCTGGGCACAGCACTCGAGGTGTGGCCTCACCAGTGCCGAGTCCAGGGGCAGAATGACCTCCCTGGCGCTGCTGGCCACACATTCCTGATCCAGGCCAGGAGCCCTTGGCCTTCTTGGCCCCCTGGGCACCCTGCTGGCTCATGTTCAATCATGTCCAACCACCAACCAGCTCCCCCAGTCCCTCTCTGCCTGGCCCCTGGCCAAGCCCTCTGCCCCAGCCTGCAGCCCTGCAGGGCTTGTTGTGGCCAAAATGCAGGACCAGGCACTTGGACTGGTTAAACCTCGCACTGCTGGACTCAGCCCATGGATCCAGCCTGTCCAGGCGCCTCTGCAGAGCCCTCCCACCCTCCAGCAGATCCTCACTCACCCCCAGCTTGCTGCCATCTGCAGTTCTGCTGCTGGTGGCCTCAGCCCCCTCAGCCAGACCATCAGTGAAGACATCAAACAGGACTGGCCCCAGCCCAGAGCCCTGGGGGACAGCACTGCTGAGTGGCCCCCAGCTGGATGCAGCAGCACCCTCACCACCCTCTGGCCCAGCCAGGCAGTCCCCAACCCAGCAAGAGTGAACCTGGCCAGGCCGTGGGCCGCAGCTCCTGCAGGAGCCAAAGGCTCTGCTGAACCCACACAGCCACAGCCAGAGCCTTCCCCACATCCACCAGGGGTTAACCTGGGCACAAAGGGACACCAGGCTGGCCAGGCAGCACCTGCCCCTCCCAAGCCAGCCAGGCTGGGGCTGAGGTGGCACCCAGGGTGAGCTGCTCCATCAGCCCGGGCTCTGGGGCCAGGCTGCCAGCTTGGAGCTGCCCGCATCCCCCTCCAGCCCTTCTCCACCAAGGGCTCCCCCAGTCTCAGCAAGCACAGCACACACACACAACACCCACAGCGTTTCCAACCTCCCCAAAACACTGTCAGCACTCCAGGACCAGGGAAGGTGAACATGGAGGGCCAGGAATGCCCCCAGGCAGCTCCTCCTGGAACCTGGGAGAAAACCCCCAGGATTTCCTGGTACTTTATTCAGGTATACCTGGATTAATAAACCCCCAGGATTTCCTGGTACTTTATTCAGGTATACCTGGATTATTAAACCCCCAGGATTTCCTGGTACTTTATTCAGGTATACCTGGATTAATAAACCCCCAGGATTTCCTGGTACTTTATTCAGGTATACCTGGATTAATAAACCCCCAGGATTTCCTGGTACTTTATTCAGGTATACCTGGGTTAATAAAACATCAGGATTTATTGGTATTTTATTTAAGCCCTTTGCTGATAGAATAAAACACTGCACATCTTCCACCAAGTGGGAACACGTGGAAGTGCTGAGGGAGGGATGTTTTCCTGCTTGTTCCCAAAAATTCTGGAATCCTTCTGCCATCCCAGGAACATCCAGCACAAAACCCCAAAGCCAACCCAGCCCCAGCAGCTCTGACCCAGCTGAACAGCCTGCCCAGGCCCCAGTTCCATCTGGGGTGGATTTTAGCCTGGATAGACAGAGATTCCTGATGGGAATTCCTTTTTTTGATACAAAATCTCCCCAATTTCCTCTATAAGAATAAATCTTTTTAAGCTTAAATAATAAATTTAAGCTTTGCCACACAAAGCAAAAAGAAAATGCCAAAATGTAAAGAATTCCCTCCAATTCCAGTATGTGAGGAAGCCTGGAGCACACCTGCCCATCAGGACCACACACCCATCCAAGAGCTCTCCAACTTTAATCCCAGTTACCCAAGAACCAACTCCAGGGAATACAGTCACAGTTCAGTGAACTTGCTGAACCTAAAGCCCCAAAATCAGTTTTTTTCAGCAAACTGTTCCACCACTGCAAAACCCACCCAGAAAACAGAGCCAGCCTGACCCATGGCTCAGCTGAATTCCCACCAAAGGCTTTGGGATGGGATTCCCAGACAGCTTGAGAGCAAAACTCTCTGACTTTGGTGACTCAGCAGCTGGAGAAAGGAGAGGAAATGAATCAAGAGCAAATTAAAAATAGGAAAAGGCACAGGCAGGTCCCAAAGCAGAGCCAGGGGATTTGTGAGCGATCCCAGCAGGAAGAGGAACAGCAGGGAAGCAAAACCTGCTTGGGATGGGAAAATGAATTAGGCTGAGCCCAGCAAAGCTGTCCCAAGGACCAGGCTACTCCAGCCCCGGCCAGCCTGGCCTTGGGCACTGCCAGGGATCCAGGGGCAGCCACAGCTCCTCTGGGAATGCCAGCCCAGCCAGGAACTCCTTCCCAAAATCCCATCCAACCATTCCAAGGGATGCATCTTTAACTCATCACTCATTCCCAGGGAAGAACTTGCCTTATAGCAAATCTCCTGCCCCTGGAGCATTATGGAAGCTTTTCCTGACTGAATTCCCAACAGGAAAATGCCCAGCTCAGCCACTGCACTGCTGGCACCGGGAAGGATCCTGCTGCTCCCCCTCTCCAGGGAGCCCCAGGCAGTGAATCCCCAGGGGAATTCCATGCTGCAGAAGGGGCAGCCCCTCCTGTGTGCCCTGCTCTGCTGGATGCTGCCCATTCCTGCACTGGGAAGAGCAGGGAGATCCCAGGCTGTTCCCTCCCCTGCCCCACGACAAGGGCACAGCCTGGCCCTGGCACAGAGCAGCCACAGCACTGCCAGGGGAGAGGAAAACAGGAGTTCCATCCTCTCCCCATCACTCATGGACCTCAGCTCAGGTCTCGGAGACGTTTCCCAGTCAAACCTGATTTTAGGGAGGAACCTGCCCAACACACCACGAATTCCCAGTGGGAAAAGCCCTCCCAGCCCACGGAGCCCAAGCTGTGCCCATCCCCAGGCCAGAGCTCTGAGTGCCACGGCCTGGAATTCCCTGGACACTCCAGGGATGGGGACTCCAAAGCTCCCTGGGCAGTTCCAAGGCCTGAGCTCCCTTTCCATGGAGAGAAACCCTGCCCAGGCTCAGGGCTGGCACAAGGACACGAGGACTGAGCCCCTCAGTTCAACACCCAGCTCTGACTGCCAGCACCAGGAGCCTCCCTGGGATGCCACAGATCCCTCAGAAGCAAATCCAGCTATTAAATATCAGCATCAATGCCAGGAGCAGCCCCCAGAACTGAGCCCAGGACACCACAGAGCTCGTCCTTGTTACTGAGATTAAACTGGTCCCTTAATGAGGAGCTGCACTGGCCCCAGGCAGAACCCCCCAGGGAATGAGGGGGGATCCTGTCCCTGTCCCCCCAGCTGCAGGAGGAGCTGGAGCTGCTGGGAGAGCCCAGAGGGCCCCTGGAGCTGCTGCAGGGCTGGAGCCCCTCTGAGCCAGGCTGGGAGAGCTGGGGGGGCTCAGCTGGGGCAGAGAAGGCTCCAGGGAGAGCTCAGAGCCCCTGGCAGGGCCCAGAGGGGCTCCAGGAGAGCTGGAGAGGGGCTGGGGCCAAGGGCTGGAGGGACAGGACACAGGGAATGGCTCCCAGTGCCACAGGGCAGGGCTGGCAGGGACATTGGGAAGGAATTCCTGGCTGGGCTGGCATTCCCAGAGAAGCTGTGGCTGCCCCTGGATCCCTGGCAGTGCCCAAGGCCAGGCTGGGACAGTGGGAGGTGTCCCTGCCCTGGCAGGGCTGGGGCTGGGTGTGTTTAAGGTCCCTTCCCACCCAAACCATTCCAGGATAAAAGCACAGGGAGAGGTTCCTACCTTCAGCAGAAGTTACTTCAAACGTGAAATCTCCTCCACGGACAGAGAAACATTTGGGTTACAGTTCCTGGAATAGGCCCAGCTTCAGGAAAATGTTTTCATCCAGTGTGAATTCCTTCACAAGCTTCCAATCCTGGAAAAGATTTTCAAAAATTACCATTAACCAAAGGTACCCAATGTTTTTATTTCTTTCCCTAAATGAACTTCCGCAGAACCTTTCAGCCCAAAGAAAAGTTGGATCAACCCCGTAGGGAGTGACAACCCCAATTCCCAGCAGGTCACACAGGACCCTCCCAGTTATCCCAGCTCCTGGATCAGCCTGGGACAGTGGGAGGTGATCCCAGAGGAAGCAGGAACAGAACTAAGCCTGGCTCAGCCTGTGAGCTGCCTCACAACTCCAGAGCTCAGGTTTAACCAGATCTCCTCAAATCCAGGAATTCCCGTTGTGCTGTGGGAATGCAACCAAACAGAAACCAACCAGGCAGTCCCTGCATTGAATGGAAGGTGAAGAAAATGTGAATAAAAATGGATTTCCTCATCTTCTAATCAGCAATTGCTGAACTGCAGGTACAACATCCACCTAAAGTGAGGGCACTGACCTCAACAGAAACTGGTCAGGATTTTATTTTATAAACTTTGACAGCTTTTTCCCCACCATTTGACCCAAAAAGTCCTTCACAAAATCCCAGGATCCTGAGGTTAGAAAAGCTCTCTCAGACCACGGAGTCCAAGCTGTGCCCATCCCCACCCTGTCCCCAGCCCAGTCCAGGAATCCCTTGGACACTCCAGGGATGGGAATCCAAACCTCCCTGGGCACTTCCAAGGCCTGAGCTCCCTTTCCATGGGGAATTTCCTGCTCATGTTCACCCTGAGCCTGCCCTGGCCCAGCCTGAGGCCGTTCCCTCTGCTCCTGTCCCTGTTCCCTGGGAGCAGATCCCAAATCCCCCCTGGCTGCCCCTCCTGGCAGGAGCTGTGCAGAGCCAGCAGGGCCCCCTGAGCCTCCTTTGCTCCAGCCTGAGCCCCTTTCCAGCTCCCTCAGCATTCTCCAGCCCCTCCCAGCCCCGTTCCCTGCCCTGGACACCCCCCAGCCCCTCCAGGGCTCTCCAGAGCTGCCCCCAGGGTTCCAGTTCCTCCCTGGGCAGTGCCCACTGGAATATTTGAACCAATTTCCCTCCTCTCCAAGCCCCAGGACCAGGTGCCCCCAAGCCCTGGGAGAGTTGGGCCAGGGAGGGAACCCCAGGAAGAGCTGGGTGCTGGGATTGGGCCTTTCCAGCACTGGAATCAGGCAAGAGCAGCCTTGGAAATGAACAATCTCTGCCACAAAGGGCAGATCCCACTTTTCCTGCTGCTCTTTGCCAGCACCAAGGAATGGATGGGAGGAACAGGGGGCTGAGGCCAGCCCTGCTCCCCAGCTCCAGTCACTGCAGCTCCTGTTCCCCACCACATCCCAGCTCCTTCCCACTCCAACCCTGAGGATGTCAAGGACACAGCTTCCCAAAATCCAGCCCCCAGGAAGTCCCTTCCCTGCCTGCCCCAGTCACAATCCCACTGAACCCAGCAGCACTGGAGTTCACAGCCCAATTTTGACAATTTTCTAACTGAAAAAAAATCTCTTTCCATGGGTATAAATAAAATATGAGATAAAAATGTAAAAACAGATGAATAATTCATGAGGGAGAATGATTTTAATAAGGAGCATCTAAATACCCTCTGTCAGCACAAGAGGCAGAGGCAGGAAAAAGGAGTCAATTTTCTGTAATTAATCCAATTCACTTTTCTTGCACCCAGCCAGCAGCTCCTGAAATATGGATTTGGGGTTCATTCCATAACCCTGACCCCATCTCCTTCACACTGATCCTTCAGGGATGATAAAAGTCATCCAAAATCCCAAAGGTCACTGCAGTGCTGGGCAGAACTGGCCAGGAAGAGCAGTGAGGTTTGTGACCCTCAGCACAAAGGGAAGAGAAGAATCACTTTGCCCAAAATATCCTTTCTTTTGAGCAGAAATTCTGGAGATGTTATTGGAAGTGCAGGGTCCCACAGCCCTCTCCAAAACGACCAACAAAGTCCAAAATTACCCCCAAAGTCTGAAAGCACCCCGTTCTCCATGGCCAGCACCCCTCCCACTGCAGGGAATCCTGACCCTCACCCAAGGCCCTGGGGTTCCCTGGCAATGTCTGAGCTGGAATCTCATCCCTGAAATCCAGGGGGCCCAGAACTGACAGAGCGAGGGGAGGCTGAGGGCTCCAGCCAGGGCTGGGACCTCCAGAGCCTCCAGAGCCAGAGCCCAGCAGCAGGAGGAGCTGGAGCTGCT
>VZRZ01005367.1:7840-21787 GCA_013398175.1 Climacteris rufus
AAATTTAAAACACCTTTTTTTTTTTTTTTTTTTTTTTTTTTTTTAAATGTGATTAGGCATCAGAGTAAATAAGTGTAAGCCCTACATGGAGCATCTTGTTGGGGCATACATTGTATATGCTCCAGGGCGCAAATATTTTACACACCCTCCCCTTTGATTTTTTTTAATGGAATATGCAAATCGTGCATGTTTCAGCTGGGATTGTCTCTCTTTGATCTGACTGTTCTCCATCCTGGAATTTCTTGCAGCATGGAGAAACCGAACTGAGATGTGCAGCTAAAGGGAATTTCACCCTGCACTTTCTCCAAGCCTGTTGGGAGCAGCAAACTCACTATTGAGACCTTGGAGAGTGACAACAGGTTTGAAATACAGTGTCTGCAAAGGAAAAGCCAGAGACCACTGTTCCAGGCCATTGCAAAGAATGAGCAGAAGGGCTTGAGTATCTCCTTGCATGCAAGGATTCACCTACAGATGGGACAGTTACATGAAAAAAAGCCATGATTTCCTTTGAATTGCAATGCCTGTTCTCAGCATGAGGTGGTAGTGGCACTGATAGCTGGTCACAATGCGTACAGCTCTCCAGCGTGCCCAAGCAAAGACCTACACCACTCAAATCCCTGTCAGCACCTGCTCTTTGGGCTGTTATGTGTGTTATGTTAATGGCTCAGTTTGCTGCCTTTGCCCAGCACCTCTTGGCATCACAGGGTCTTTAATTCAGAGTGAGAAGTGTCCAGTGGTAGCACCTTCAGGTGTTCTGCTAAGCAGGACAGGAGCTGCTGCATCCACAAGCAAGCCACAGGAAAATGGTTTAAGAAAGCATAGCAGGGGGAAAGGCTGGAGTGAGAGCCACCTGCAGCCAGCCAGGAGGGCGGGCAGGGCCGCAGAGGAGAGGTCAGCTGGAGCAAGAAGCGGTGCCTTGGCTACGCTGCCAAAACAGCTCCCGCCAGGGCTTGAATTACCGCCTTTGTGCAAACACCCGCGCGGCCACCGCCACCAGCTCCCGCCGCTGATGGAGCAGATAGGGCTGAAAGGAAAACAGAGCGGGCAGAGAAAGAAACATATGGCGATAGGGGTGGATTTGCCGGGTGAAACGTGCTCCTGCTCCTGCTGGAGCTGGGGAAAGTTTTGCCTCTCTGACTGCAGTGGCAGCAAAAGTGGAGCTCAGGGGACTGGGCTGGGTGGGGCGGTTCTGTCACACAGGGAGATGAGCTGTCGATCAGGGACATATCCACGGTCAGGAACATTGTCCACCTGTATGCCAGGCTGTGCTGCAGCAAACCAAGCAGGTTCAGGAATTTACAGGTTTTCAGAGAGAACCATTTGTGTTGTGTGGAAAATAATGTACTTATGCTGGGGAAATGAGGGAAAGAGGGAGGAAGGGAAGGAGAGAGAGAAAGAGGGAGGGTGCCCTTCCCGAATTTGGAAAGCGTTCCTGTTTATTTCTGCTTGCCTGTGGGGGAGAGGGAAGCATAATGAATCATCCCAGCCACATAAAGAGCACAACTAAGATTTTACCTGAGCAAGAAGAAAGCTTTTTCATGGCTCATAAATGCCTATTGATTTGTCCTTTTCTATTTGTGTGCCTCTGCATTTCCAGGAGCACAAGTGGAAAGAAAACATCCCTGAAAAAAACCCACAACACTATTAGCAGAGGTCTGACCCTGGGCCTCTTGACAGAGATGTAGCCACTTGCCTCCAGCGATGGATTTGGTCCATCCTCTGCTGACAAAAAAAAAAAAACCAGCCGTGGCGTGTGGAGCCCCTGGCCTGCAGCAATGCCCTCCCGTGCTCCCCACTGCCTCTCTGCTGCACACATTTGCCTTTCAGGCAAGTGCAGGACACTGCCCAGGGTCAGCTGAGGGGTAGCCAAGAGTTTGGCCTGCAGTTTGGCCTATCAATGGGCTGTTGTTCAGCTTGGAATTCCTGAGCTCCTTAGTCACATCTTTGCAGGTAACTATAAATCACCTTTTGCAGAACCTGGGATTTTGCAATACTTGGCCTTTGCAATTTCACCTCTTCTGCAAATAACAGGAGTGGCCATTTTTGCTCAGCTTCAAACTTTCCAGCTACAGAGAGGGTTCAGAGTTACTTGGGCTGATTCTGCTTCTGTGCCAAAGTTACTAAATTTCATTAAAAGCAGCTAGAAACACATTAAGTTCCTCTATACTCTTGTTTTTCCATATTAGGTATAGTTGCCAGTGCGCTGGAAAACTGGCAAAAGCATCCATAAAAGCATCACTAAACAGTCTCAGGAGAAGACTGGGAAAAGATGGCACACCTGGCCAAATGCACATCTCTGGTCCAGGACCACCATGGTGGGTGGCCTTTCCCCTCAGATGGGCTCAGTGCTGGTTTGCTGGGTGAAACCCTCCTGCTGATGCTGTAACAGTGATCAGTTGTGCAGATTTCTGGGACGTCCCTTTCCCCCCTCAGCAAATCCCATCCACCTCTACATGTGGAGTCCCAGAGGACAAACCCTCACCCACGCTCTCCTGCTGTATTTCATGCCAGGCAGTTCCATGGTGCAGCAGCTTGACTGGGAACAGGGCTGCACAGCCAAATGGGGTCCCCAGTTTCAGCATCTGGTTTAGGAGGGCTGTGGCCATGGCAGGGCTCTGCCTGGGGCAGGGGGCTCTGCCTGGGGCAGGAGGCCCTGCCACCACTCCCACATGTGCTGGGGGACCAAGGGTATGTGCTGGCAGGGGACCCAAGGCTGAGCTGCTGTGCACCAACTATGAAGTTCACCAGCCTCAGTGACAGCAGTGTCACCCCACGTCTGTGGGGTTTGGCTCTGGGGCAGCTCACTCAATGGCAAAGTATTCCCACTCCCTCAGCACTGAGCTAATTAGGACAGAATCAAGTGTATTGCAGGCTTTAGTGTTTAATGCCTCATTTTTCACACAGGCTCCTTGCCTTTCTACAAATTTGCTAAAACCATGGAAAAACCCCATGCTACTGCAGCAAGCCATCAGCATGGCTGTCATATCTCTGTGCCTGGCCCGCTCTGCCCATGAGAGCAGCCACTGTATCAGCTGCTGAGGCTGCCCAGGGTTGGATTTATTTTTAAGTTTCTTTCTTATTACAGGGCTTTTCCACTTTTCAGGTTCACTCACCCTCTGGTCGGTGTCTTTCCTTGCCTGAGCTCACTTAATAATGCATGACAAGGGCTTGCTCTGCCCCAGCAGCAATAATGCAGCGCGTCCCCACTCCGTGCAGGGTCAGGTTTCTGCCGCTTGGGAATTCGACAGATGGAAACGCTGGGATTCTTTCCATGGCCCTCCTGCCTCCCTGGCCCCCAGGATAGCAGAAGATTATCAGGGGCATATCCCAGCATAGTCACAGGCATGGGAGAGGGAGGACCTATGGCGAGGGTGGCGTGGAGGAAGAGGGGTATGAATCATTATTTTAATGAAACTGTTGAAGATGAGACCCTTTCCTCTGCCTGGGAAGGCAGTGCACTCACTACCATATTGCTAATTAAATCAGTTTGGCTTCTTTAAACCGATTTTCTTTCACTCTCATGACACAATTAATTAAAAAATTCAGACTTAAGGTCCTCTAACTTCCATCCCCAAAATTATGCTGGTGTTTCCTTTGTTTTCTTTGCATCACATCAGAAACAGTTCTCTATTCCAAGGGAGTCTGAAGACGCTGGGTCTGCCACACCCAGCAGGGATGAGGCTGTGATTACGAGCTTAGTGCTTCTGCAGAACACAGTGCTGCCACCCCTGAGTCACTGCTGCTTCTCGATACCCACTTCTAGAGATGCAGGGACTGGTCCATATGACCAGGCCCTTCCCTTGTCCATGCAGGGGATGCTGCTTTCAGATCAGCCCTTTTTGTGCCAGTTGCCCCACAGGTGCCAGCCTGATACAGTAGAAAAGGAAAGGGAATTTTAGAAGCTATCTGGTGGTAGAGCAATGTATATCTTATTTCCCTAATCTGTGTTGTCTGTGAGAGCTGGGGTCTTCAGGTGATAGGACAGAAGATGGGACAGAAAAACCTGAATTAGGAAAAGCAAAAATGCACAAAACGTCACTAAAAGGAGAAGCAACCAAGAGGGTGTCACAGCCAAAGCTAAAAAAGCACACAAAACCACAGTTCATTTGAACAGGTTTGTCATCCAGAAACAAGGCACTAATGGTGGTTTTCTGTGTCATATGTCCTTGTTTCTTTATACTGAGAAGCATGGATGGAAGCAGCACCATGCATAGGCCAGGGATATTGGGGTTTCAGGATAAAGTGTCAGCCCATGCTCAAGTGTGCAAAGGTGAGGCCATCCTGAAAGATGGGCTGAAACCACACTCATCCTTCAGCCCTGAGGCTGCCTCCCAACACCTCTTCCATTCATTGACATTGGGGCATGATGGTTTCTGACTCTGGCCACAATCCTTTCTATCTATATGGGGAAAGAGCTGAGCTTCTTTGTCCCCAGAAGTCATCTTTCCCTCAAAAAAAAACCAAAATCCCCACTTACCTTCTGGATTTCATCCCAGATTGAATAATTGCTTGTTTCGGCAAGAGCTGTCTGCACAGTAACAAAAATATTCATCTTCATTTTAGAGTAGGAAATATTGCAAAAGCCAAAGCTGATTATACTTTATAGTTATGTCAGCTGGCTGAAGCAGTCTCACAAAAACAATGTTGTCATCAGAAATGATTTCTGGGATATGGAAACATCAGTGTGACAGAGAGTGTGGGTTTTGGGGACCTTTCAACTGTTTCTGCAGCTGCTTTCAATGGAGAAAGGGTTGAAGAGGAACCCATTTCTTAATGCCATGCAGTGCCAGTGTCTACCTGGGATGCCCAGTGAGCACAATGAGGGCTGGTTGCTGCATAGGTTGGGTGCATTCCCTTGGTTGGTGCTGAGCCAGAGACTGTCCCCCAGGCCTCCTCCTTCTGAGCTGCAACCCACATCTCACCACCTAATGCTGCCCCACACAGCAACAAAGTAGCTAAACATGAGACTTAAACACATCCATAGTGTGGATTCATTGATTTTTGTCTTGGCCTGGACAAGCATGATGATCTGGCAAAGCCAGAGGGCAAGGAGGATATGTGCTGAACTTTTGCATCCTCAGGTCCTGCTGAGGGCCCAGGGTGGCAGGGAGGAGGTGGTGTGGCACAGCAGGGCTGTCTCAGTGCCTCTGGTTGGAGAGGGACAGCTGGCTGGCAGGGACATCACTGCAGGGCATGGTGACCTCCCCTCGGCTCCAGCGAGGAGAGGCAGGGTATAACATGGAACATCAGGCAGCCGTATCGTCTGACTTTATCCCTTTATGAGGCCACTTTGTGGCCTCTGTCAATCCCAGATGACAAGATATGTAGATGGAAGCCAGCATTTGCTCTGTGTCTCAGTTTGCCTGCTCCAGCAAGGCTTAAAGTGCCTTGAGAACAGGGACAGAGACAGGTCCAGCACCAAAATATGTCACTGCTGGCTGACGCAATCCAGGCCAGAGACAAGGGGACTTAAGACAGCTCATGAAAAAAAATGCCATGAGACTCTCCTTTAAACCTTGCCTTCAGGCTTTTGGACTTAAAAATAACACACACCGTTGGCCATTTATGTTTAGCTTGCTGTGGGTTCTCTTTCCTGCAGGAATGCAAGGATTAGATGGTCTTCTCCGCTTGTGCGGTGACTGCAGCAGCGCCCCGCAAAGTGATCATGTTCTTCTCTCCCAGAGCCCGGGCTGGATTGGCAGCAGCGGTGCCGCAGCAGATGCATGAATGAGATTCCAGCGCTCCCCATCCCATCCCGGTGGGAAGGAGGGGACGCTGTGCAGGACAGGCTCCGGGACGGGCGGGAGCAGGACCTGCGAGCCAAGGGAAGACTCCAAGAAGAATGTGGTTAGCATTCAGGTCTGTTTTGTAGGCAACAAACCCTACAGATTGCAATCCCCTGATTTCTGAGGGTCAGGCCTGGCTGAAACCGGTGACACGTGGCCAGCAGGTTTCAGTGCAGTGAAGTGACTGGGAATGACAACAGGAAGTGGCTGCAGGGGTTTGTTAATTAAGGAAGTGTTAGATAGGCAGGTACTTTTAGCAGGATGCGGCAAAATCATCAGAGTAGGGAGGTGTAACAGTGGGCTGCAGCTGGAGCCAGATCTGGAGCTGTGGCTGGGGATGTTGGGGGCTCAGTCTGCCTGCCCTCAGAGCTGAGCTCTCTGCAATACATCAAAGGGGTGTGTGGGGTGGAACAAGCGAGGGGTCCAGGGCTGGCTCCGCTCCAGTTTTCCGCAGGACAGACACCTGAGTCTGGGAGATGCAGCCCCTGGCCAGGTCTAGGCAGCAACTTGCTCTGTGATTGAGTGGTGACTGTATCTGTGCAGAGCTGAGGCACAATCCCTCAGCCTGACAAGACAAAGCAACCAAATTCAATCTCCTCCTGCCTCATGAAGAAGAGGCTGCCCACAACGGGAAGCTCATTGCTGGGCATCCTGGGCAGGAGCCAGTGCATTTTACAAGGGACACAACAATGTCTCAGACCCCACTCACAAGTACCTTGGCTGCTGCCAGCACCTCCTGGGGTCTCTGGTGTGCACCTTGGAGCCTGGAGGGCTGTCATTACCCAGCTCACTGACACATTTACTCATTTTTTATATTAATTAAGTATTTTTTTGGTCATGTAACAATTGTGGAAAGTGGGGAATACAGAAATAAAAGAGGAGGTTTACTAGGAGAGGCCTAAAATGAGTATCCACACAAGCTGAGGGCAGGTTTGCTTCTCAGAACAGACCTGAGATGCAGGCTCTGCACCACAGCAAAAGACAACTTTGTCACAGGGAAGACACTCGTGTCTTCGTCTCTCGGGAGACAGATGAGTGATGGAGCAGTGCCTGACGTGCCTGGAGGTTGTCTTGCAGCTACAGGGAGGCAAATCTTGTTCAGAAGGAATTTCATTATCAGGGACAGTGTGGCTGGATCTTGTGCTGGCTGCCATGCAGGGTGTTGAGGGACTTTCCCTCTGTCCCTGTCCTCCCTCAAGCCATCCAGCCAGAGGGATGTGGCAGCAGGCACCACTGAGCTCTGTGCTCTGCACTTCAGAAATGATTCTCAGGGAAGCTGGGAAAGTGGTTTAAGCCCAGATAATATGACACCTCCCCATCTCTCCCACCACCTCAGGGCATCAGTACTGTTTGTCAGAGGCTGCTGAGATTGCCATGACTTTCTCCTTCAGTTTCAGGCTTTCCTAGTGCCTCCTTCTTGTGTCATTTCACCTGCTTTGAGGTCTAGCCAAAATACTTCTGAGACTCCCTTCACAATAGTGCCTCTTAACACATTTCACCTCCAGGTGGTATGAGCTGATGCTATTACTTTTCTTCACAGGCCTCCCAAGGCACTGCTTTTGGAGGTTCTGTCACAGTATCCCTACTATACATGAGGAATAGCCTCCTCCAGCCCAGTGGGCTGCATTGAGATCAGCAGTCTTCCTCCAAACTGCTTCAGCCTGCTGTGGTCTTTATGGAGCAATTTGTTATGTCAAGTGTAGGACGTAGCTTGGGACACCAGGGCAATGGTCCTTAAAATACGCTGGTTAGGGAAGGAACCTTGGAAAGGTGAACTTGAGGTGAGAGGAACACGTAGCTCAGATGTTAAAAGCCATGCTGAATAAGTGTTTGGTGATGAAATAAAGATTGGTAAACTCTCTTGTGATGGCTGGTTTGAGAGATCAAATATCGCCTTTGGGCTAACTGTAAAAATGTGGAGAATCTAAAGACGCAAGAGGCTGGTGAAAGAGAAACATGGTAGGTGACCATTCATACCAATTTAATAATGCTGGAAATAATTTGAAAAAATTGGTGGTGGAAAACAATAAAAAAATGAAAAAAAAACCCCAAAAGTAGGAAAGAACAACCTGTAGGTATTTCTAATATTTTTTGTCTTGTATGAGAGAAAATTTTTCCTTGTGGATAATTGGACTCTCCAGCCAAGTAAGAATGTCTAATTGTAATTCATGTGGAGAAGAAATTGTTGGTTGTCATCATTAGTGATAATATATTAGTACTGGGTGTTCTGATGAGGGCCCTCTGTGGTCAAGTAAACATGCCTGCAAGGCTTAGCTATAGTCCCTTCCTTTTAGAGAGCACTTAATTACATCTAGAGAGACCTATTGCACCTTCAAACATGATAAATTACCATTGCTAAGCTTCTGAGACTGGAGCTGCCTATCTGCTGAGCAGTGGTAGAGATCAGGAGACTCAGCAGGTGGTTCCTGAGTAAAGCAGAAATCATTACCACCATCTGAGCCTATCCTCAATGTGTTTTATTTCCACACACCTCCTCATCTCCTGGGTCTGAGCTGGCCAAATGACACACACAATTTTGTTTTCTCCTGACCTCCCAGCCCATTGCCAAGGTGCAATTCCCAAGAGACAAAACACCAGGAGAAGGTCTGCCGCAATCATTGACCCTGCTCTCAGGATGAAAGGAGATAGCTCACCCAGCAGGTCTTCACAGGACTAAGCAACCCATGAGAATTCATGAAAAAGCCTGTGTTCAGCCATTTCAACCTCAGGACAGCTGCAGAGGTATTTGCCAGAGCACTCTCACTGCTTGTGAGGGGAAGAGCTTGCCTCTGCCTCATGAGTGTCTTGCAGAAACTGGCTTGAAGAACAGCAGAACCCCCTGGTGATCCCTCTGTATTTATGCAAATTAACTCTTAATGGGGAAAAAATAACTTCAGAGTATTTTTTCTGGTCAACTTTCTGATTTGCAGCTACAAATTTTTACCCAGTGGTCCCTATTAAAACATTCCTGGGTAGTCGTTGGGATGGCATTGTTCAGGCAGGCCAGGAAGAGTTCAGAGAACTCTCCCGATGCAAATGAGCCCTCTGAGATAGCTGGAAAGCTCTTTCTTGTGGGCTTTGCTAAATACCGTGGTCTAACGGGCCGGTAAGTTCTCCTTTGTACCGGCTGCTCCTGCTGAATGCACACCCTGGCGTGACGTGGTGCTGTTTGTCCAGGCTGCAGGTTGGGCACCCAAATTAAATCAGTGCAGGCACACTGAGCCTGCAAAAAACAGAGGGTCAGAAACCACTTTCAGCTGTACACCGAGTCACATGGGTCTTGCTTGGGCTGCATTTGCCCTTGTTTCATAGAGTCATAGAATCATCAAGATTGGGAAAAACCTCTGAGATCATCAAGTCCAACTGTTTACCCAGTACTGCTGAACTCACCACTAAAATGTCCCAAGCTGCCACATCTACGTGTCTTTTAAACTCCTTCGGGGATGGGGACTCCACCACTGCCCTCCAGTACTTGACCTCCCTTTCAGTGAAATTTTGCTTAATATCCAATCTAAACCTTCCTTGGCACAACCTGAGCATGTGTCCTCTTATCCTATCACTTGTTACCTGGGAGAGGAGATTGAACCCTATCTGTCTACAACCTCCCTTCAGGCAGTTGTAGAGAGGAAAAGGTCCCCCTTGAGCCTCCTTTTCTCCAGGTTGAACAACCCCAGTTTCCTCAGCTGCTCCTCAACAGACTTGTGCTCCAAGTTTCCCAGTGGCATAGCCCTGATGGTTTCATAGGTTAAGGATCCCATGGTAAGTGTCTGTGTGCTTGTACTAGGGCTTGAATATACAACAGTGGCACAACAGGTCTGCTTCTGAAATCAGGTATGTTTCCTTCAAGCAACTGTATGGAAAAGACCAGAGAGGCACAGTCCTGAGCAGGTCTGGAGCCCTCTGCTTTGGTCTGCTGCTGGGATGGCAGCTAAGCACACTATAAAGCCCCAGAAAACCATTAGATCGCTTAAAAGTAGAGTGATGATTTCTCTCAATGACTCAAGGGTAATCAGGCAGGTGAAACCCTGTGAGTGAGGTCCCAATCCACCAAAGTCTTCCCCCATGGATCAGCATATGGTCTGCCCTAAAATACCAATACTAGCCTGGCAATGATGTGCCTAACATTGAGTGAGTGCAATTTCCCAGCTTAGTGCCCATGCAAGGCGACAGCCCCATGAAAAAAACATGACTGAAAGTTCAACCTTGCTTGTCCTGAGACAGCAGGGACTGCAGTGTCAGGCCTTGAGCCAGTCTGCCAGACAGGCTTTTCCCTGGCAGCCAAGCCAACAAAGCCCAGACCACACAGGCAAAGCTGCAGAGAGCTTCTCCATGTCTGTTTCTTCTGGACAAGGTGGTCAGGCCATGGTGGTTTGGAGCTGCTCAGGGTGTGCTGGACCACCCCACTAGGGTGGTCGTGGCATCCATGGTGGAGCTTGGGGGAGCTGATGGAGTGAAGAACACTTCCATTGCTGTGAGCCTCAGCTCCCCTGTAGCACCCAACTGCAAATTGCTGCAAGGCAAAGAGCAACTGTTGCTCTCTAATCTTGGTTGCTTTTTGTCATTCTTTCCACATTGGTTCACATCCTGTTCTCTTTTCCCTGTAACTTTGAACTCCGCTCTCCCTGCCTCTTCCAAGCCCGATGCCCTGCCAGGACATTTCCATTGGAAATCTCCCTGCCTGAGTCCCTAGTCTGCACCCTGCACGGGATGAGGGTACACAGTGACATTTGTTTGCCACAGGGCATCAGGGCTCGTGGCTCTGGGTTGCTCCTGCTTGCCTGCACATTCCTGCCTGGGATAACAGTATTGTCTCAAGGAACGGCTGGCGTAGGTATGGGATCAGGAAACGTGTTTGGTCATGCTGTAATCAGAGCAGGAACTCTCTTATCTGCTCTTATCACACGGCGCTGCAGTGCAGCTTCCCCAGCACAGCGGATCCTCTGGGACCCTGCCAGCGTGGGACCATGGACTCTAGCCCAGCATCTCTACCCAGGAACGGATCAGGCTCTCCTCCCTATGCTGACAGCCATGTTCTGCTCCCTTGGGGATCCCATAACAGCATGGAGACAGAGGAGAATGCAGGGCAGAACCTGTGCATTCATTGCAGCTCCAAAGCTGAGGCCAGCTGCTGCCTTGAAAGCAGCAGTGCATACAGAAACTGTACCTGGTCATGTTGTAAACCCCAGGGAAGGGGTTTTGACAACCCATGAGCCTTTTCAGGGAGCATCAAGTGCCTTGGCATTAGGCACTTCAGAGTGCACCCATTGGCCAGGAGATGCCTATGCTGCCTTACCCTACAGCCAGCCTTCCTGTGCTCATGCCATCTGCGTATGTCTGAACTTTGAGAAAGTTAAGCCAAAGTTTTGGACTTCTTGAGGGATCTAAAATAAGACAAAAACTTCACCACAGTGTTTGCCACCCCTCCAAATCCTGCTTGGTGCTGCCTGCCCAGTTTCTGATCAGGAGTGAAGGCAAGTGCCAGGTCTGCTCTGTTCTGCAGCCCTGGGCGCAGAGAGTGGCCTGTTTCAAGCAGTGGCAACCAGAAGCAGCTAATTGACCCTGGCCACATTTTAAATAATTGCAAAACAGATGCACACCAGGCTGGTTAATGCACACCCTCCTCTGTGGTTGGTTGTCTCCTGGTGCTCCTGTGCAGCCAGGGTTTGATGGTGGTTCCTGTGGACCTCTCCTTTTCCATATGGAGGAGCTGTGAGTGTGAAAATTCCCACCCTGAGATATGCTCAATGCCTCCCTGCTGCCAAGTCCATGCACGTGTGACATGATGAGGCAATAAAATGAAGCAGGAGTGGGAATTTGTGATGGCATTTGAGCAGAAGGAGAGGTTGGTCTTTAGAAACTCTGGGTTCAGGCTTGTTTCTGTACTGCCTCTTCAGAAGAAGTGTTTCCAGGTTTTTCCAAGCCTGTTAGAAAAAAATCGTGAGCTTAGCAGAAGTATTTCAGCATTTTGTCTCAGACCTTGCTCATCATGAAAATACTGTGATATTAAAAAATACAGGGAGGAGCCAGCAAGTTTTGAGAAGCTTTGGTTTGGGTCCAAGTGTGGGCAAACTGACCCTAGGCTGTTGCCATCATAGCACCAATTGTGTCTTCCTCCCTTTGGTACCCCTGGGGCTGCTGGGGCTGACGGCATCTTTGTGGACCTCCCCCAAATCCAAGAACAAGCAGAGTTTCCCATCATGTGAGGACTGCTGTGATCTACTGCAGAATAATCTACTGAAAGGGGGTGGAAGAACTGTCAGGATGAGCAGGGGAGTCATGGTGTCCTGGGCAGGGAATGAAAACAAATGGGGCAAGGGTCTTTAATGCAGAGCCAGACATTGAACAGTACAGATGCAAGGTGTAAGCCATAGTTCAGCAAAGCAACCTGCTGGCTTCAGGTTTGGGCTGCAGGATTGAACCCAGTGCAAGTAAAATGTTGCAGAGGAACAGACAAAGACTGTCACGGGAAGGAAAGCACCATTGCTTGCTTGCTTTCCTGCCAGTGCACTGCAAGGAGCATCAGCAGCTAAGCAGCATCTCATGGGTCGGTCCTCCATCTGGGGCATTGCCAGAATTCACAGGTCCTTCTTGTCTATTATTTTACAATAAATCACAGCAGATCTTCCCCTGATGGAAACTCTCTGTTTGTTTTTGGATTTGGGGGCAGAGGCATGCTGGGGGCTGGCCAGGCCGAGATTGAATGTGTTTGCACATTCCCTCCCCTTGTAGGATTGAACCCCTGTCAGGCCAGTGATGGATGCACTGCTGAGCCAGTGTATCTGATAACCAGAATCATTAACTGAATTGTGGGAGGGTCAGGGGTTGGGGGGCCAAACGCCGTCCCTGCTCCTGGCTTTACAAGGTTCTTTTGTGGCACTGTGCGAGCACAAGCCATGTGGGCAGGGAAAGCCACCACCCAGCCCTGCCATCGTGGCTGAGCTACAGTGGGATGTGGTGAGTGAGGGACAAGCTGTTTGCACAGGGATGGGGAGAAAATTGCAGGGCTTGGGTCACTCAGCCACCAGATCTGCCCTGTCTTTGGGAACGAAAGTAGGATTTCCCCACACTCACATCTTTGTTTGAGAATGGCAAGTTTGCCTTTCCTCTCTGCAGAAGGAGAAGGGGCACCGTGGTTGCACTGGTTTCCACTGCTCATCTTCTTCACTGCCTCCCCCTCCTCCTCCTCCTCTGGAAAGGGTCACTTATGGGACACAGCCTCTCTCCTTGCTGCATCAGGGCCTCCCTGCAATTTCTAGCTGTCACACACATGCCAGGGAACTTTTCTGGAAAATTGCCCTCCATTTGCTTACATCTGACACACAAACACGTGCAGGTCCCAGGGAGGCAGCTACTTTCCCTGGCAGATGTCTGCAAGTGTAAAAAAAATAATCAGCTGCAAGCTGAGATGCTCCTATTCATCCTGGAGGGCAAATTGCAGAGGAAAGAAAGGGATGTGACTGTCCCCTGGCTCTTTATGGAGGGCCTGTTTCTTAAGAGGCTATTGAACCAGATTCAATGCACCACTGAGGCATCTAAGAGGGGATTTAGGGACTTAAAATTTGCCTGTGGGCACCAATACACACTTTGTGAACAAATGGCTGTGATCCTGAAAAGGTTATCAGGCTGACAAAAGAGGGGGAAGAAGCAATCAGCTCACACTGGGGCAGACAAGAAAGAATGAGAATGAGACAAAATGGCAGCAGGATGTTCAGGTGGGCCCAAGACTGAGAGAAAACCCCCTGGGATGAAATTCCTGAGCAGAGACATGTGCTGCCCAGCAGCTTTGGGAAATACGCTGGAAAAAGTGTAGAGGGAAAATGTGTGATATTAAGTACATCCACATCAGTGACCAAAAATACTTTTGCTCATTCTTCAGTGTCACAAGAAGACATTTTTGTCATAGCTTATTTAGACAGCTGCCTGCAAATAATGAGGTTGGGTCCTATTCTGTCAGTAACAAAAAATAAAAAAAGAAAAAAAAAAAGGAAAGGAAAAGAAAATGCCATTCTTTAAATAAATTTAAACTTTCTGTGGGAACATGTAGCTTTCAACCAAAAGTGACTTTGCAGGAAGTTATACTGGCACTTTCTTGTGAAGGTCAAGATATTCTCTCAGCTTTTTCTAAGAGCCTTTTTCTTTTTTTGGTCTTTTTCTTTTTTTT
>VZRZ01005367.1:21828-105580 GCA_013398175.1 Climacteris rufus
GGTCTTTTTCTTTTTTTTTTTTTTGAAACAACTTTTCATTCATTTTTAATGCATATTCTGTTACAAACAGCAGTGTACTTCAGAAAACACAAGCCTGGAATAAGGAGTATTGATCGTATTGATGGAAAATGTTCTTTTGACATCTGAAATCCTACTTGTACCTTTGGAAGGAGATTTCAAACATTTTTTATTGTTGTTATTATGTTTTGGTTTGGAACCAATATTTCAAACTCAGATAAGTTTCAAAATCACATAAAATCCCCTCATTCCCCCTTGTCACTAAAGGAAATTCTCATCCTGTGTATTTTTACTATTTTCTCCTGCAGACCTATGAAATGTGTCACTGCCAGTGCCTGTGCTAGGCAGAGGGACAAGGAGCTGCAGAGCTGGCAGAAAGCCACTTATGGGATGTGGGGAATGGGAAAGCCTGTGAAAAAAAAACAAACAGCAACCACCCCCAAACACGGACGTTCTTAAATTAAAAAGCCACAGGTATCCAAATTGAGGGCACAGTGGATCTTGTCCCTGGTGCAAATAAATCAATATCCATGTGACTTATCATCAACATGATTGCAGAGAGAATTCCTTGGGGGAACACGTGTGAGGAGCATGCAAGGCAGCAGGGTGCAATGACCCTGTGAACATCCCTTGGTGAGGGGGGAGCTGCAGGCAACACCTTCTGCAAGTTCTGTCCAAATAATGCCCTAGGCTGTTTGTGGTGTGGGCTCTGGCTCAGGAGGGCTGTGCTGCAGCTCTGTGACTGTATTAACCCTACTGCTTAGTGACCTTTGACAGGAGACAACCTGGCTGCAGTCCCTGGGGAGGTGCAGGCAGAAATGGAAGCAGGAGGTGGCTGGAGAGGGACTCAGGGGATATCTGTTTTCTCCCTACTGCAGTAGGGAGAGAAAAGTGCTGAAAAGGAGAATATTCAGAGGTACTTTTCTTCAGCTGCTCCTGGTTCCATTTGGACTGCTCCACTCCCAGAGATGACAGACTGGCATTGGGAAGCCTCACTGCAGGCTGTTCAGTATGGTGACAAGTTGGAAGGAGATTCTGTTCAGAAAGAAGACAGCTGAAGGACCAGTGCAGGCACACAGGGGAGTTCAGATTAGAAGGGACCCAAATTCCCGGGCCATGGAACACTTGCCAAACAGGTTCTCTCATCTGCACCACCAAAATTTGAGGGCTTCCATGAACAGGGTGTCTGCACACCACAATGTTTGTGGAAAGCAATGCCCATGCCAGGGGCTGGTCCCACACCAGCAGTGCTGAGCTGGGATGCTGGGCGTGCTCTGACGTCAAAGGCAGGCTGGGCATCCCTGCCTGACAGCTGTCTCCAGACCCAAACACAAGCCCAGGCCTCGGGAGCAAGCCTGGGGACATTTCTGTGTATGGGCAGAAGCCAAGCAGGTGCTGGAAGGTCTCATCAGGAACTCAGCTTCTGGATACTTGAGGAGGAGGCAGAAGAAAGAAGCTGCACTAAAAGTTGGCCTCATGCAGTAAGTTTTTAGCACATTTTCCTCTCCTGTGACTTCCTCCCTCTCAGGTGGGGTCCTGCACAAACAGCACAAAAAGCCCTTTAGCCCTTACTCGACAGCTGGATGGTGTCCCACTCCCATTGCATATGTGTGGGCTACAAATCCTCTGCACTTGACTTCACTTTTGGGAAACCACTTTGAGGTCACTTGGGGAACTTGGCACCGGGAGGTTTCAAAGCTGTGTCTGACTCAGAGCTGTGCAGGAGCTGCTGCCATGAGCTTGGTTTGTGAGACAACTGCACACATCATCTCTGACATGAGAGCTGATTAATGCCACCCAGGCCATTGCTGAAGCATTTGCTGAATCACCTCTCTCCTCTGCCCAAGGTGGATACTTTTTACTATTTATTAGTCAGAAGGAAGACATGTTTCCCATGTTTGTAAGCCATGGGCTGCTCTGGGGCATCCAATCAGCTTTGCAGGAGAAGGCTTCTTGGTCTCCTGTCCAGATTAAATGGAGTAAATATAAAATGTTCCTTCTTCTGAAGACTGAAGGATTCATGACAGGGTAAGGTGTGAGTATTCCTGTGCAAAGACTTTATATTTTAATGAAGAAATTATTTGATAGCCCAACAGACCCCATGCGATGCCCCCTTTCAGTGACATGATTGTGTGGATGAAACGGTGAAGTGTTCCTCGCTGGAGCCAGCCAGCTGTGGGCAGATGATTCTTAAACTGTCACCTGAGACACAACACTGCACAGAGGGCAAGAAAACATTTGCTTCCAACCAAGCTAATAATTCCCAGGAAGGAATTTGTTTGGTGAACGTGAGCGAGGTCCCTGTGAATTCCTTGGAGTTATTGACTAGACTGGGGTTTTCTTGGCAGGTTGTGGATGGGGAGTTTTGTTGGTGTCTTTTTTTTTTTTTTTAATTGTGAGAATTTCAGGTGCATTCTGATGGGAAATGAAGGTTGTGACATATGTTTGAAATAAAGCTTCACAGGGGATATGCATTGAGAGAGGATTTTCTGTAGCGGGAAGGACATTTCAGTAAGGATCAATAATTGTGGTCAGGGAATAGAAATGGGAAATGAACTGACCTGCTAATTTTTTTGACCTAGTAGATACCAGGCCAGGCTCTAGCTGGCTAGGGAGCAAGGGGGCTTTTCCCCCTGGCCCTGGTGCAAACCACCACTGTTCCTGGCTCTTCTCCATCTGGAGCAAAGGCAAAGTCAAAGGCACAGTGAGGTGAGTGCAGGTGTTGGGCTTTGCCTTGGGATGGAGGGGAGCAGGAAGGTGTCTGCCCACTTTGCACACCGAGCTGAATACAGAATGAAGGGTGCATGGGGAGCCTCCTTTGGGTGTTGAGCTAAAAAACTCATGGAAAGGAAACCTCTCTCTCCAGTGAGCAGCTCTGGCTGTCAACATCCTACACGCTGAACTTCCTCACCCCAGTCTTTTCTCAGAGATTTAGGCCCTAAAAGCACTGACATAACCACGCAGAAATAGTCCAGATTCCATATGGCGAGATATTGTTCCTCCAGCATTTGGGTGCTGGTGGTGTTTTTCTCCTTGTCCTTTTTAATGGCATTAGAAATGCCCCTACACTGATGCTTAGAACCTGCTCCTCCTTCAGTGTTTGACTCAATACCCCTCCTTTGAGCATGGACTCAAAACATCACGGATTGCTCCCCACAGCACTGTCATCAAACCTGTCCTAGCTGGTCAGGGATAATGTCTGGGATGCCAACACCCATACCCAGTGCAGTACTGGGCCCTGAGTTGTTTCTCTGCCCCCATGTTGTATTTTCATCACGTTTATCAAGTCATGCCATCTCTGAACAACACATGGGTATTTTGTCAGGTTCCACATAGATAAAAAACTATCTTTTCTTTCCATCTTTTAAAACCCGTTGTTTGTTCTTTATTCACTTCCTTCTGCTGATTCAATCTGCTGCAGAAATGAGCTCCTCTGAGCTCCTGCAGGAACCCTACACTTGGGCACCCTCCCACAGAAACCATCAGCTCCTTGTTCAGGGTGGACACCTCTCAGGAAGATGCTCACTCAGGACCTGCTGCACATAGGATCTCAGCCATATGAGGGTATTCAGTAAAGCTTATCCCAAAGTTTGGTCACAGGCCCTTTCCAGAGCCTGAGGAAAAATGAAACATGCTGAGTTTTGGAAATCATTGGTGGGAGACCAGGTTTCTGATGATGATTTCCAGGGATATATGCTATCCATCCTGCATGTAAGAGGCAGGGGAGGAGGGCAGACCTTAGAGGTTTAGAGTCTCCTTAATTTTAGAAAGCAGATTGAGAGAAAGCCTGATACATATGCTTTGAAGAGGTGAAAATATGCGGTGCTTCTGGTGTCTGCAACTTTACCAAGGCATAGAAGGACAAGAATTTTTGAACCAGAAGGAAAGCACATGACTGAACAATGATGGTGACCAGTTTCTGAAACAAAGAGAAAGACGTGCTCCATCTCCCAGTGTCTTCAGGGCAGTGTGGGCTTCAGTGAAACAAGCTACTGCATTCAAGTGTTTGAGCTCAGTAATCTGTGTAAATCCAGATTTAGCAATTCCTTCTGGCCATAAACATTATGACCCTGCTGGTTCTCACAGTTTACCAGTGGGAAAGGGCCGAATTTGGTAAACCCAGACATAAATGTCATGTGCTATATTTATACAAACCAGTGTATTCTCCTTGTAGGGGAGCAGCCCTGTCCCCATGTGGCAGCAGTCACTCATCAAAGGCTGGCAGCAAGTCTGGGATGGGGGGACACCCCCTGGGAACATGGCTGGAAGCTGTCCACAGCTGTCTGGGTATAGTGGTGGTGCTGGCATCCCAGACTGGCTTCTCTGCTCTCAAGGAAGCTCAGAGACAGGGAGGGAGGGTTCTGTGCTCCCAGAAAGGCACCTGCAAGAGGTCCAATGGTGGCAGCATCCTGCAGCCCCCAGGCAGTACCCCAACACAGAGGGGAGTGCTGTTTCTGAAGACAGTAGATAAACAGCAACCACATGGCTGTGACCAGATGTGACATTGCTCTGCTTCATCCCACATTCATGTAAATGCAGATCTCTGAACACCCAGAGAGCCCTAAGCTTTACCAGCCCACTGATCCCTGCTATAATAAAAAAACCCATATGAGTTAAAACTTTACAAGAAATATAAACTTCATAACTCTCCAAACCCATTTTGGCTACAGGCCCTTGCAAGATAGAGGAGAATTTCCAGGTTTTGCCTGGAATTCACTTTCACCTCCTGGCAGGAACCCCTGGCACCAGCCCTCTGTTCCCCCACGGGGAACACACAGGTGCAGCCAGAAATGCTGCTAACCCACTTGAGCTTCACCACTAGTTTTTTGTAAGACTCATGGTATTAACCAGGCCTCCTCTGAAAGGATCTTGAGCATGGAGGGTAATGCAGGAGCATTGTGAAACCCATCGGGGAGAGTAACCAGAGCAGCAGCATCGCTATGGCAATGGAGATAAGGGGCAGCCCTCACACTGCAGCTGATGAGTGACATGGTTTCTAGTCCTTTCAATGCCTTGAAGTGTTTTCCTCCTTGACTCAACTAGAAGTGGCACAGCTTAAAAACAATTAATGTCCCCTTGGAGGGGAAAAAAAAAAGCAGCAATTTTTCCTTCTATTTTTAAGTCTCACTTCATCACAATAGCTCCAATATTTCACTCTTGACTCAAAGGCAAAGTCCGAGGGAGCAGGATATGCTGTAGGGTATCTCTCTTGCCACACTATTCGTGTTATTTTCAAGTTCCTCTCTCCAGGGTTGATCTTGGCAGCAGATCACAGCACCAGCACAGCACAATGTAAACTGGAGCCATTGTTACTCCATCTCCCGCTCCTCATCGCTGCAACAACACTTCCCCACACGCCTCCCTGCAAATTGTTGCATGTCCCGTCCTGCTTCCCGCCCCCCTCCAAAATCCATTAGGCTGCTGCAGTTCAGCTATTCATCCAGCCCCCTCGGAGGCACTGAAATAAAGTGGTTTCTCTTTGCAGGCTGACACAGTGCAGGGTTTTCAGGACTGGTCTCGGTGACTGTGGTGAGTGACTGTGCTGCAGGGCTGCCCGATGTTTCACACCTTCTGCACCAGGTAGGCAGAACAGGGTAGTAGGGAAGTGGGCAGCTGTCAAAATGGCCTTAAATTGCTTCATTTTCTTCCATCACCCAGTGAAGGCCTAGTGGTGGGTCTGGTACGGGGCCAAGGGGGTGACCCCTCGCATGGGATCAGCCCACTGTTCCACCTGAGGAGTGGATCAGTACAGCCAGGTGGCTTTGGCTGGTGCAGCCAGAGCTGAGAGCGGGCAGCCCAGGCCCCACTCTTCCTCAGTGGGGAGTGGTCAACGGTAGCTGTTGCTGGGACTTTTCCTTACACTGAGGCCCTGATATACATAAATATGAGGTATATATGAGCATCTGGGCTCACTCTGCCAACAGCACACAGCCAAAGGACACTGCACAGCACCAGCACAATGCTGAACCTCAGCTGACCCATGTTGCTGCCCATGGGTGTGTGATACCCTGGCCCCAGCAACTGCAGCAGAAGGAGGTTCCAACCAGCAAATCCAGCCCCATCCCTGCAGAACTCTTCACAGCCACACCCTGCCCACACTCTGCCCAGGCTGCTGGTGGATGGCACCCAAGATGGGCTGGGAGCAGTGATAAAAGTGATGTCTGTGGGAGTTCACCGCCAACTTCAGTGAAACAGGATCAAGCCTTCAGTCACTTGGCAACCTGCTTTATCAACCTGAACTTGTATCTCTCTCGGCTGCTGTTTTTCCAAGGGCTATTCATGGTTCAAAGCTGTAGACAATACTGCTCCTTTCTTCACTCACCGCCACCTAGTTATCTCTGGCAGAGTGTGACTCTGGAGAGAAGCAATTTGAGAGAGGAAGTACATTGGGGATGGAAATAGCATGGAAGATACAACAAGGACTTGACTTGCTTGTTTCTATCTTATTCAAGATTATGTTTCCTGACTGAATCCCTGAAGACATTGGAGTTGTTCTAAAAATTATGAAAGGAACAAAAGAATTTTTTTTCATGCACATCACAGAGAATCCAGAATGATTCTGCTGATTTCCAAAGTGTGGAAGTGGGAAACAGGGGTCAGCACTTGGCCCTTGGCTAAAGCATGAAATATAGGGAAGGCCCAGGGGCATGGAGGAAATAAATGCTCTGTCCCAATCACATACATACATGGCAACATGGCAACATGTCAGCATTCCAGTTCACAGCCCATTGGAAAATCCATCTTGGTCTCTGCAAACATTCAATTTCATAAAAATTCAGTAGATGGACAGAAAAATATAAAAATTGATAATTCTACAAACAGCACTGTGACAGGACACATTTAGTTGAAAGAAATGACTGACGAAAACCAAAACCATAGGTTTCAAATCTTGTGTGTGCTCCCATTCCTTGGGACCTCGCTGGATCAGCTCATCTGTATGGTGAGGAAGTTTCTCTTCTTGTCTTGGGCTTACCCTGACTTTCCTAAGTTTACAGTGGAATTTGACTCAGGAGCTCTCACACATCTCATTCATAAAAAGGTGCAGTGAAACAAGTGCACAAAAATCCAATACTGTTTTTATAGTAAGGGTTTTGCAATCTCAACAAAACTTTTCTTGAAAGACTAAAGTCATCCTCCCATGAGTAAATCTGATCTGATTGATTTGGCATTCTGAAAAAGGAATACATAGACATCAGATGATACGTTTGCAAAGAATTAACAAAATTATTGAAGAATAAACAGAATAGAAAGAAAATGACGGGATAATTGTAAAACAAATAACCTTGAAAAGCAATTTTTTAAAAATCCAGTTTCTCCCTACTTAGCTGACCTGCGACAATTAAGGCTAAAAGCTCACAAAAACCCCAGCAGGATGGTGCAGTGGCGCTGCTTGGAGCAGTTCCCTGAGGATGGAGGGTGCTCAGGGAAGCATCCCACAGGCAGAGTTTTTGCCACTGCCCAGGACACTTGCACTGGCCAGGACATTGGGATACAAACTGGCACTGGGACATGACCTTATCCTCTCTGTGTTGTTGGGACTGTGTTTTGGAAAGCCTCACTGAGACAGTGGCTCTGAAGAGATCCAGAGCTGCCAAAAGATTTTCTTTTGCCTGATCCCAAATGGATTTTAAGGCAGGGAAATTTATGAGAAGTAAACAGCTAGAGTTAAATAAACACTTTCAAGCCTCTGGCTATCCTGGCAGGGGACAAAAAAAAAAAAAAAAAGAAACCTGACAGCAAGTATTAGCAAGAGATTTTTAACAGGTGGAGGAATTATTGTATGTATCTAGGAAAGAAAACAAAACAGGCACTTCTAAATCACCAGTGCTGATTTAAACATGAGCTTTTAAATATAGTGTGTGAGCAGCAAATGAGCTCTAATTGAGGAAAGCTTGTAAACAAACAACAGCTTTCATCTGCAGCATCACGCATGATACAGGCTCTGTGCTGGGGGCTGGACCGTGCTGCTACAGCCCAGGCCTGGCAGTGGAGATGGGAGTGAGCTTGGATCTCCTTAAGGAATGTCAAGGCATCCTGGAACAATGAGAGACAACTTCTCAAGGCCTGGATGGGCAAAAGGAGCAGCGCCAGGTCAGTGAACCAGTTGCACACCAGGATCCTGGGACTGCTCCTCATCCAGGTGCTGCAGAGACCCAGAACAACACCTGGAGGCAGACTGGGAGCCATTATGTTTTAAAACCACCTTTGAGAGATGTCATTTTTCTTGATATAAGAGAGCTTTCCATCACTTGTCTGGGCATCTGATCCATGCCACGTTCACTCATCATCTCCTGCTCTGGAGAAAGGCCTGCTTCACGGTCTGTCGAGCACCATGAAGAATCTGAGGAGCAATCTGGGAGTTGGACAAAGGAGGGAATGTGGCTGGAAGCAAGCCTCTAAAAGGCAGCTGGGGCTGTGGTCAGAAGGGAAAGGTCTGCTGCAGCAAAGCATGCACAGTTAGTGCTCAGCCTGTGATGCAAGAGCGGGGGAGATACAGCGTGCCAGGAAATGTCTATGCAGTGCAGATACAATCAGGCTGAAAACACACAGAGCATGCCAAGGAAGTAACCTTGAATGTCTGCTGGTATTTTTCTCTGGAAAGCAACAACAGGATATTACAAAGGGACAGAAGCATGGACATGGTTACCATGTGCTTACCAAGATACATAAATTACCTGCCCTGGAAATGAGCATGAAAGGGAAAATTGTTTATGCCCAGTTCCAGACCAGGGCTCCTTAAAAGGCCAGCCCTAGCTCCACTTGTAGCAATGCCCCACTGAGGTGTCACTGATGGATTTTTTGACAGGGAGGTAGTCACATTCAGCATTAGAGCTTAGGCTTTCCACTGGGTTTGCAGGTGACAGGCCATGGAAAACCCCTCCACTGCAAGAGGGACGTCCTGTAGCAGCCACAGGCATCTGCTGCTGGGAAGAAACAGCCAGCCTATATTCAGTTTGTATTTCTAGAAGTTTTAATCTCTCTCTGCTCTGATAAATGATTAATCGCTCAGATGAGCTGAACCAGAAACTGGCAAATCAAAGCCACCCTTGTTTTGAAAACACGTTGCCCACAAACCCCAGTTTAGCACCATGCCCCACAGCAGGAGAAACACAAACCCCAGCAGAATATAGCACCCGCAGCTCCCAACCTTTAGTACCCAAATTTAGGCATGTAGATAGAGCAGCTTAACCCCGAGGCTTGCTGGGACCCATATAGACCACCAGAGTCAATGGAAGCAGCAGGTGCTTGGAAACACTGCGAATCAAAGCACTCGTTTAGAGCACTAAATATAGAGCAAAATTTAAACACCCAGGCTGTAAAATGTCGGCCATGTGCTCTCTCCACTGCCCTGTGCTGCGGGTCCCACACACCCAGGCTGCTGCCACACGATGCCCGTAGAAGGTGCTGGGTCTCTGCTCCCACCACCACTGCCCATTAACAGGTCTTTATCCATGGTGACACGGTGCAAAGAGGGTTCTCCTCCTCACTTTTTCAGAGGATATTGCTGCACTTGAGATAACCCCGCTGGTTTATCTGCACTGAAAGCGATGTCAGCAGACTGTCAGGACACCTCCCCAGGGACCCGCTCTGTCTGTGGTGCCTCGGGACCGTGCATGAGGCTGTCTCTGTGCCACCATGCCAGGGAGCCTCCCCATGCTGAGCAGGGCATCCAGGCACATCCCAGCAGCCCACCGGGGCCCAGGGAGCCAAGGCAGCACCCTTGTGCTTCCCCAGCACATGCTTCATGAATGTCTCGAGGGAACAGAGCTCTTCTCTTCGTTGTCACTTTTTCTTCTTGTAATTTTATTTTTAAAAAACAGTGTGAAGAAAAATAGAGAGGAGAGCCTGCTGATCCACGTTCACCTTTTAACCTGCCCAAATGTTCAATTCCAACAATTTTGTGTCCCGTTAAGAAGTTGTTGCACTCACCATTTCCATTTTCCTTTGGGAAGTGGAGACAGGAAAATGCTGCAGCAGTTGAGCCTTTGGTGCCCTGCGGTGTGGCCAGCCCTGCCTGGGAGAGTTGTAGCCCCATGGAAGGCAGACCAGGTCAGGGATGTCACCTTGGCCAGAGCCAGGGCTGGTTCCCACATCCCCTGTGAAGGCTGACTGGGGGATTCAGCACTGAACAGCCCTTTCTCTCACCCCTTTGCACCTCCTTGTGAGTAACACATGGAGGATTTTGGAGTAGAGCCCAGTCCTGTAGACATACATCAGTGAGGGGACCACCAAAGAGGGAAGCACTAGAGAAGCCACGTGGCAAAAGGAGAAACAGATACAAACTGTCCCTGAACTTCTAACCTATAGTGAGGTCAGGTCCTGGATCCACATCTAACCAGGGTACAAAAGCAGGGACAACTCCCCCTCTCCCCAGCTGCTATCATACACTATTTTGAAATGATGCAACACTCACAAAGTTAATCTGAAACTATAACTCCTAGATACACAAAACTAATTTCGAGCTATTTCTGAACGGAGTTGCTGCTTTTTCCAGCACTGGCAGGTATCAGGACCTAGAAAACCTCTGCCAGGGCATTTCCTCTGCTTTTAAAACAATGAACTGTCTGAAGCAGTTTTTAGACATGAGTAAACATTTCATAAGAGGCAGCCCAGTGATGAACCAGAACTGATGCTCTCTGATAAATAATGGTGGGGAGAAGCCTCCTGGGCTGCTCTCTCATGGTTTGAGCAGCCACATGTCTGCCCAGGGCTGGGCACAGGACAACAGCCAAGGAGAAGCCACCCATGCCTTCCCCCTTCTCCCTTTTGCCTCTCCAGCAGCAAACCACAAGTGTTGGTGGTGCAGCATTAACGTGGACGTTTTGGCCTTGCCTTGGAGAGTGCAGGGCAATGGACACATCACTTTTGAGAAAGACTCTGTCAGCTGTGACTGCTCTTCAGCACACAGCTCTTCAGCAGCAGAGAAATCAAAGAGGGATGAACCCATGCCATGTGCTACCTACCTAACCCTCACCTCTAGATCTTGCCAATGCAGCTTTCCCCAAAACAACAGTCTTCCTCCACATTCACTGATGCCCACATCCTTTTCAGCCTCCTCCCTGCTGGGAAAGGCTGTAGGGTTTGTTCCTCTACTGCCTTGTGTGCACAAGTCCTTGGCATTGTCATATCCCCCCACTCCTACCCTGCCCCAAATAAACAGGATCACAATGCACAGGGCCAGTGGGGCCCCCACATCCCAGTACTGCTCCTTGGAGACAGTCATGGTACAGTGAGCTTCTCCAGGCACCCCAGCACTCAGAACAGTGAGATTCAGAAAGCTTTGCAGCCTTGCTCTAACAAGACCCAGGCACATGCACAACCAAGGCATGAAACAACCACCTCTTCCTTCTCATCAGTCTTGAAGCCAATATGGGCCAAAAAGGAACCAGCCCACCAGGGACTGTCAAGAAAGGATCTGAACAGGGTACAGAACAGTGCTGGCCTGTGTGGGGTGCCCACGCATCAGATGCTCTTCGGTTGGGTCAACCTGACTCCAAAGAGGCAGAGGATAATTTGGAAGGGCACAGAGGTCATGTAGGAGAACCAGCTGGAGACCTGGAACAGCATCTCTTGCAGAGGCAAGTGGAAACAGAAAAGACTGGGACTCTGAAGCCCAAAATTTAGGGAGAAAGTGGTGCCTGCAATGGAAATCCCAAATGTTGTGAAGATGGCGGAGAGGGAACAACTGCTTGCTGTTTTCACATCACCTTATTGAGGAGCAGGTTCACAACAAGGAGAAGGAAGTGCTTTTCCACCCAATTCATGGTGCAGTCGTGGAACTCTTTGCCACACAATGCTATGGGGGCCTAAAGCATAAAAAGGAGGATATGATGCTACAGAGAAGAGGTGCCTATCAAATATGCCCATAAACCACTGACAAAAAGAGCTGGATGGGTGTGAGAAGGGCTCCTGGCACAATGTGCTGCTCTCTTGCACTTTCTGTAAGCATTCCCCACTGGCCACTGCAGGACAGAGGACACCACACTGGATGGACCTTTGATCTGCACCAGTACTGTTGTTGGCTGAACACCTTCCACCCACAGGTAGGGCTTCCTTAATGAATAGGTGGGGTTATGCCCAGAGTTCTGCCTGCAGGCAGATGGCCAAGCCTTCAAAGGGCCTTCTGTAGGCCGCTGCCACAGCAGTTTCCAAACCTGCTCCACAGCTCCCTGCTCAGCCTCCTTTCATACGCAGCCTATCGGCACAGCAGATCTGCCACAGGGAGAAGTCCCCTCCAACCCAAGCCTCCTTCAGATGGGTGGGAGAAAAGATAGGACAGCAGCTGAGAAAGATGCACAAGTTAACAAGTCTCTCCCTACCAAACAGGGCTGGAACAATTGCATTTGGTTGGTTTTCTGGTTCTTTTTTTTTGGCCAGAACATTTGAAAGCAACAGCCTTTCTTAGGAACGCATAGCCCAGAAAACATTGTGTCTCCCTAAGTACAGTCTTGCACCCTTACAGGATGTCACATTTGCACCTGCAAAGTGTGATCCTTCTGCCTTATCCACCACTGAAAACCAAGAAATCTGTTTGATTTCAGGAAAACACACTTTCATTCCTTTTGTCTGGTTATAAAGACTAATATGGATGAAGTATATTAGTATGAGCAAAAGTGTAACATGTCCCAAATACTGTCCAAGTTTTCCATTATTTTTTCCCCCATCTAGAAAAATACTGAAGCAGCTTTTTTGCCCGTGGAAGAAATTAACTAGAGGTCCTCCTCTGTGTTTCTAAAGACTGGGTCATTTGTCCCTCAAGCTAGCTGATTTACATATTCCTTCATAAAGATATTGCAAAGCTTTGAGAAGGATTTCTATGAAATTATGCTGATTTGTCTGCATAAACCCCCACATTGTTAACTCTGAAGCAGGTTAGGTGGGTCCCTGTTCAGCTCATTTGTAATGTACACTGCCCTGTACATTGTTTCTTCTTGCTCTAGGATTACTACATACAATACAAAAAGGAGATTCATATAAACCATCCAGATTTTCTGGATGGATGCAATCTAGCTTTCACGAGGGGAAAGGTGACCCAATTAACCACAAACTTAATGATTTTGTGGAAAAAAGGCTTCCTACTTAGGAATATTATCTACAATATTCATTTATAAACACTTGATTGCAAGCACATGTTTACAATCAGGTGGTCGAAGAAGAGATACTTTTGCACTTAAGTCCCTATCACACTGAAAAAATACAAAGAGCATAATGTATACAGAGCAATAGCAAAAAGTTCCACATATTCATATAGAAATGGGAAAGATTTAGTCATCTCTCACTCTCAAGGGTTCCTTTACTTTTTTATAAGCTCATTATTTGTTCCACCACCTTTGAAGTAAGAACACAGGGCTAGTCAGGGGCTGCTTTGCAGCACTGAACAGGGCAAGTCTGAGAATCACAATTTTTTCACAGCAAGAGGAATATTCTAAGAGTGATACAAGCATCTACTTTAGCATTGAGAATGGAGAAGACCAAAGCCAACCTCTACCCCCCTCACTCACAAGAAACCCCCAAAGGTCACTGCTAGACTGCCTAAGAGAAGGGATGCCACCTCCCCAGGACAGCTCACAAGCTACTGGAACTCTTCTTCAGGCTCATCCTTTCTTTGGAGTATCCAATGCACTAGGATAGCCCACCAGCACTTAAGGACAATGGGGGAATTCAATTCAATCACACACATCATATCTCTAATACAAATTCCTCTGCACATTTGTTACATGCTAACCCAACCCCTACTGTCCAAGTTTCCTCACAACTAGAACTGCAGCTGGTGTCCTCTGCAGCTTCCAAGGCAGTGACTAAAATGCCTTTCAACCCTTAGGTTGTTCTTGAGATGGTATGGGCAGAGTGAGTTATGTTGCTGGATACATTAACTTTCCATCCAAACATGGTCTGATCTGAAGAGGAATAATTACATGGCCTGCTGGAGAACAAACCAGACAACAGCAAATAGTAAAAAGAAAAAAAAAAAAACAAACAACCAAACCCTGAGCTCAGCAGGTGTTTCAGGTTAACATCAGGTCTTGGAAAGAGCACCAGAGAAGAAAAATTAACCCAGAAGCACTCATTGCTTAGAAAAATCACAAGAGCCTATTTATTAGTTTGCCTCATTATGTAGTTCTTGTAACAGAGAGGATTCTGGCAGTATCATAATGCTTAGCACATGCGCATCAGCAAGAAGTCGAAATGTAAGAGTTCAACATCTCCTGCAAAAATAAATCAAGAGGAAAAAAATGACCAACTGAATAAGGTGATATGAGGCAGGTGGAGACATACAAGTAATTCAAGGGCAGCACAGAAATGAAATTTGCATAAAATAGATCAAGGTTAATTTTTGCAATTCAGAAAGTTTACTCTTTGTTCATCCTCCTACTTTATTCATCTTGTTTCACTTATCTCAGTGTACATAACTCACCCATCACATGAAGGAGGCATAAAACAATTCATGCTTTTGGCAAAAAAACAGCACTACAAAACTGAACACTTGTCTGTGCTGGTTTTGTGAATCCACAGGGGAATAAATTGTGGACATGGGATAAGTCCTTTTGTTTAGAACAGCAGGTGATGACCACTGTTGTTCCCCCTTTACTTTATATGCTACTTCAGTACTGGGAAGAAGCAGAATTAGCACCTTTGGGAGCAGTCAGCCAGCTCATGACTACATGACATATCAGCAAGAACCTTCCTCCATATGTATATAAACCTATTATTTCTTCTTTTGAGAAAGATAACAAATTTGATTTTGAGAACTGACTTAGCTGAGAGTTGTTTCTATCAAGATAAAGACAAGCAAATACTCCAAGAAAAGCAATAAAAAGTAGCTGTACGATGACTGAAATAAAAGTTCTCCTAGAACTCTGCCTCGGAGGCTGATAGTTACTAGGAAAACCTCAACTTCTATATTCTGTATTACCTTACAGGAGTTCATCTTTGGCTACATAAAATATCCTATACAAAGGAACCATTACAGAAACAGGCACAGGCCTACCAAACTCAAATTAGAGAATGACATGTAAAAGCTCTGAATGGCTGCAGAATAGAGAAAGGCATTACTTTAGAATCCAGCTCATCTTGGCAAGGATAGCACCTTGGGCCCCTGCACCCTCAGCCAGCCCTCTTCTCACCCCAGGAAGCCAAACACTGCTCAGACCAGCCTTCACCTAGCAGCAGGAGAATCACTGCAAAAACAGGTGTGTGGAACACAACTCTCAGAATATCCTCAGCTGGATGGGACCCACATGGAGCACCAAGCCCAACTCCTGGCAGCCAAACACAGTCCTTGAGCTTGGCAGGGAGAGCCCCAGTGTGGGAGCTGGAGGTGTCCCCAAGGCACATGTGGACACCACCTCCTCCACGGGCATGGGGCAAGGCTGCCCAGCTGGCTCAGGAAGCTGCACACTCCGGTTACAGGAAGCACGGGGAATTAAACCCGGACTCTCCCTCCTCCTCTGCTGAGCCTGGTCACATCCGAGCTCCCAGCACTTAGAAAGCAAACACAACCTGAAGTATCTTACACACAATGAGGGAATCATTTTATTAGATTATGGAAGACAGCAGCATTACAGTACAAAAAGTTACAAGAGTAGCAGAAAAAAAGTGTTTTTGGTTTAAATACTCAGGATTATACTGGGGAACATGAGAAGGATAGTACCCTTTTCTAAACTAACTCCTAACCAGGTTATCAAAATAAGTTTTGAATATTTAGCACAAGTAAAAAAGTTACAACAAACATCATTATAAAACGCTTTAATAAATAGTTTCTTTTCTGAAAGGTTTTTTTTTAAGAACATGTCAAAAAAATGTACTAAAACAGATGATCCTGCAAAGCAAATCCTGCATTCCTGTATAAAATAACTGGTTTCAAAACATTCATGTTTACATTGTTCATGGGCCAGAGTTTACACTCTCAGACATCCGTTCCTCTCAGTGGTAGGGTAACTAGGTGTATGTAGTGTTATGCTTCTTCAGTAATTAAAATAAACTTATAGTTTGCCCAGTTAACAGCAATAATAAAAGCCTTAAAAAAAAGCATAAGCCTTCCATAACATTTAACCATTTCTACTGAGGTACTCCCATCCTCTGAGCTTGCCAGCCTTTTTCCTTTAGAGCGAAAGATGAATAAAGCACAACAGAAACAAGATTGAGGAAAATATTGTTCCCTTCATTAGGCCTGTATTTAAATGCAAAAAAAAGTAATATCACATGTAATTAACATATTCACAAAAGAAAAAACAATGCCTCTCTATGTTGGTACTGTACAGTAGATGCACCCGTTAGTGTTCTTGAGATGGGCTGAACATGGGGATAAACAAACATTTCTGGATCTATTTACACGTAAGTGGTTATGTTCCTATGTAAATACAAATGACCAACAGATTCCTAACATTGATTGTATTAACATCATTTTCTAATCTGGACATAATACCAAAAAAAGTCTTATAAACTGCCATAGAACCTCCTTTTCTGCAACATAAATTAAAAGGAATGACATGTAAAAAAAAAAAGACCAAAATATTTAACTTATTAAATCAAATATACAGAGTGATTCATTTAATATGTACATATTTACAAAAAAGCACTTTCACTATTAGAAAATAAACTGTGTCAGTGGGGAACCTAGAGTTCTCACAATTTTACTATATTGATATGGCAGTCTTTGACAGTTGCTATAGAAAAAGTTTAATCTCAAGGCACTTGTCACATGCTTCAATACTGCAATTCTAAAGTAATTGAACAGAAATAAAAAGGCCACTTTTAAACCACAGTTGAAAGATCTCTATAATTTTTTTTTTGTTCCTATTACAAAGTGTGTAAGGCAAATTTGGAAAAAAACTTACAGAAGCTACTAACGTAACAAGTGCAGTGAGCTGCCATTAATAGAGATTCAAAGTCAAGAAAGCAGTTTAAAGTTCACACAATTTCCTCAACCAGGAGGTTTTAAAGCCACCATTAAATTAGAGCAAGTAATAAAAAGAAATACATTCTGTAAACAGTGTACAGTCTTTTGTAATAAACTTTACACATATTGAAAATACAACCTCTCCTCTGCCACACAGCGAGTGTATTATAAGTAAACTTTACAAAAATAGCAACTATCAAAGATTACTCATTTTTTTCATCTGACAGTCATTGAATAATTTATACAAGGCTAAAGAAACAAAATAAATTTTATTTATTATTTTTATTTATTTTTTTTACGCAAAATAAAGAAACTATGAACATTTGACTCCAGATATTTTTAGTCCTTGATGCAAAGTGGAGATGTCAATTTTTCCCCTCCCCAGCAAGCGCAGGCGCAGTCTGCCTACATCCCAAATACAGGTTAGTCTCTACTGCCTTCAAAGTTTGATGCATTCACATTTTTTACAGATCTGTTGTCCATTTTGCCTATTTGATGGGATTTCTTTACTGGACTGCTCTCTGATGTGTCAGACACCTTTGTCGGCAAAGGCTTTGCGAGTTTGTGAGAGAGGAATTTGTCCATTTCCTCATCTCTTTCCTCCTCTTCATCCTCCTCTTCCTCATACTCTACATACTCCTCTACTGCATCACAAGTTCTCTTTTGAGGAGATATGAAGTTTTTGCATTCATAACGAATGTCTTTGTTACTGTAAGATCTGTCTATAGGATTTCTGATGGGATTTAAAGGTGCCCACTGGTTATTGGCACCCTCTTCTCTGGGAGGACGGCTCCTCTCTCTCTCTTTTCTTCTCTTCCGAGTCCACCACACGCAGATGATTATACAAGTCAGCCACACAATGCTAAATACCGCACAAAGAATTGGAACCAAATAATCTAGAGGGCAAATGGAAACAAAGTCTTGAGTTAACACAACAAGGTATACAGCACTGGACATTTGCAAGAGAAGCATCCATAACTTAGCCACAAGTTATCCCTTGAAACACTTCTAGGAGAAAGGAATAAAGATGTCTTTACAGCACAACAACAACTGCCTGAAAGCATGAGCCCATCTGGAAGTGCCCTTTACTAGTTTAAAGTCAGTTTTCCATTATTAACGTTGAGAGAGGAAAGCTCCATTTGAGATATTTTTTCTCCTCCAACAGACAAACTGGTTTTATTAAGTAGTGTCTTTCTCAAGCATCTATGTGAAGTTGACGCAAAAAACCTCAGTATTAACTTCAAGAAAAACCCTGTCCTAGTAAGAGACAGGCAATGGAGTACTGTGCCTCTAAGTTCTCTACAGGTACTGGAACTTACATCACAAATACATTCTGCATTTACTATCAGAAAGAACAGACCTTTACAATCAAGTCTACAAACATTTATATATCAACAATCTCCCAAAAATATTCATGTTAGAGCTACATAACCAAATTGATCCTGCAATTCTTCAGCATGTTCCAGTTTTACTTCAGAATGAAACACTGGAATATTGTCACTAGAGAGAAGAGTCTTCACAGGTCAATGAACAGAAGGAGTTGAGGCAATTGCTTTTCTCCACATTCCCAATTCAAACCTCAGGATAGGGTTCTCCCAGCCACATAGACCCACATTATTTCTCTAGGAAAATATTTCTAAAAATTTATGTGTTTGGACTTCTTTCCCCTCCTTCCTCAAGAGTGTTACAGCTAGAATAACTTTTTTCTATTCTTCTTGATAAGCAAAAATTCACACACAGTAAGAGGCAATGAGAGATGAGGTGCTTGGTTTTTTTAGAGAGCAACGGGATTGTTCAACAGCTCTGCAGACAAATGCTGTCAACCCACCACTTTAATGTCTGATCCAAACATAAATTCCCTCAGCAGTTTTAAGACATCTGCTTACAGAATAACCTGCAAATGACTATACAAAACAGCCAATGTTTCAACACCATGGTCGTTCATTCCAACGTTCAAGTGTCTTCTGAGCACGTTCTTATGTGGAATGTGACACATTCTCAAACATTTCCTTTTGGTACAGGAGGGTGAGTAAACTGCCAACATGGTGACCTCAACGGATCTAAAAATTGCATTTTAACAGTTTGGGGAAAGACTGCATTCACTGCTATTCTCTCCTTATTTTTCATAAACAACCTAACACTAAATCATGAATGGGGGAAATACTTCAAGGAAAAAGGAGCTCTCCTTAACAGCTTCTCCAGGATTAGAATACAAACCTTGCATTCTCACTGCTATCACATCTATTATTTCATGATATGACCATGGATCCAAGTTTACTTAATAACAGGTTCTCATAGAGAATTGTCTGCACACAGATTCCAAATTTTTTCTTAAAGCTAGAGCAAATCAATGAAGCATCTAAATGATCATCTCCACCTAGACACTTGAGAATCCCACAGAAATGAGATTCTCAACACAGGGGGCTTTACGGTATATTTGCTGATAGGTTTTCACCTACCTCACCCAATTAAGGGGTATCAATAAAAGAAACCAAATCAAAAAACATGAATGTCCAGGTTACAATTTGCTTCATAACAACTCCACTTAAAGAACCAGAGGCCAGTGCTCAATACTGAGCACCCATATTCAAATGAGGAGTCTGGAAACCATTTTGCAAGAGAACCCAAATTAATCCACTATTTTAGGAGAATCTTTAAATCTTACTGAGGTGGGAGGCAAAGCAATCTGCATCCCTTTAGCCCTAGAAATTACGCAATCAGAAAAACTAGAGGCTGAGGTATGCCAAAATCCCAGCTCAGTTCCTTATCTGCACAACTGCTGTTCAAGGCAAGCACAAAGCAGGCACACTCCTTCAGGAGAGCTGAGGAAACAGTACATTTGCCAACACTTTAACAGATGAAAGGCATTTCCTAGCAGGGAAACGCAAGGAAAGTGGAACCAGGCAATCTACTAATTGTTTGGAGTATGGGTGGAAGATCTTCCAGAAGATTATGTTGGGGAGGTCTAGGAAAAAGTTGGGAGAGTCTCCTACCATTGTAAGATTTTCACTCTGGGGCTTAGTTGAACTTGAGCCTACCAGCGGTCTCTTCCACAAACCCATCTCCTGCCTCCCCCAGGCAGGAACACAGGCATGCAAAACCTTCAATCGCTTATTTTGGCACAGCTCTTGGAGAACCAGCATCCAGACATAAAGGTCTCCAATCACACTGTATCCTCCTTAAAAGGAATGAACATTAAATTTTAAGCCAGCTGTGCACTAGTGAGAAACACATGTGGAAAAAGAGTGAAATTCTACAATGTCATGGCTGAGTACTGGAAGAAACTACACATCTTTAACTCTTGTTAAGGTAAATAGCACATGAGCACTTCAGAGGAGATTGCTATCACACCATATCTTCCTCTCCCCATACTTTCATTTCCTCACAGCCTCAGTGCAGCAGCATCAAGGGCAGAGGTTGGCTTAAGGTTAACGTAGGAGAATCGCCAAGGATGGAACCACACATGTGAACAACTCCTAATCTTGTGGAAGGCGTGCTTAGGCTGGAGAGCTGGGCTGAAGTCAGAGCCAAAACCATGGCTCTGGGCACATCATGTTAGGAATGAGGTTGAGTTTAAACTAGCACACAAGCGCAATCTTGATTTTAAAGCCACTCTCTCTTCAGTTAGTAACAGCAACTAAAGACACAACCTGATGGATCATTTTCTCTGACTTGTAAAGAAAGATAAGAGAAGCCTGACAGTAGGGGAACAGAAAACACAACACAGAAGGGGTATGCCCTGGCACCTTACCTGATGATGAATTCCCAACAACGATGGTCTCTACTTTGACTTCAGTTACTGCCAACATAACAGTACTGTTCTGTCGCTTGGTGATGGCATTTACTATTGTGTTAGCAGCATTCTGAATGAGGCTGTTATCTTGTTCATCTCGATGTGGGACAAAAGACTAAGGGGAGTGAAGAGGGAAAACAAGGAGTTATTGCAATCACCTAACCGTGGAAACGCACCTTTTAAAGCCAGCTACATCTTAATTGAGTTCACTAAGCTGAACTTGCCTGACAGTAGCTACAAACAGTACTCTAAAAGTTTACCACAGCAATAGCATGGGGCTGGCTCTACCCAAACTGCAGATGCAGTGTCAGACTTGGTGTATAACATGCCTACTTGTTAATCTAGCATGGCTCAAAGGAAAGGCAGTGACTTCCATGTTACTTAAACTGATGAGCTAAACTTAGTCATAGTTTAGAGCAGTTCAAGACATGTGGATTATCCAGATAGAAGCCTGGACTAATAACAGTCTGCTCTATTTATACCATACACTTTGCTCCCTGCATCATGGCTCAGCATGTTCTTTACAGTACTAGTAGAGACAGACAGTCCAGCTTCTGTCTGGATAAACATTTACTATGAAAATTAACTCTTTCTTGGAAACTAAGCTATACATGAGTAGCAAGTGATTGAGCTGTAAATGCCTCTAGAGCAAGTCTTTAGCTCATTAGGGCAACAGTTACTTTCATCTACTCAACTTATACTTTCTTCCACTTCTCACTCAGTACCTTTTATTTAAAACATCCTGAAGCAGCCATGCTCTAAACATACAGCACAAAACTCTTCACAAGAGCCAACCCAGTCACCTGCAACCGTATCTCCTTACTGAGAAGGCCAATAGCCCAAGACTTCTGACAGAACAAGTAGGCACCTGTTCACTAATTTGGGCTAAATTAGCCTTCAGAGTAATTTATCACGAGGTTGTAGTAGCCGTCTGGCATTAACCAAACCTGCAGTTTCAGCTATCTGGCAGTATAGGAAATCGTGAAGATCATAAAATTGCTTTGCAGACAAGACTAAGCCACAGACTGCTCCACCTGCATTCAAGTGAAACAAGCTTGAACAACACCTCTTCTTCAGCAAAAACTAGGAAGAAAACATTTTTTGTATATATACACATACAAGTCTCATACTTACAATAGCAACTTCCACTGCGTTCTCTGTGGAGTAAGACAGATCACATAATATTATCAGAGTTCTGTCCCTAGAAACAGTCCTAGTAGCTGGCAAATACCGGATTTCAGAACAGATACTTTCTGTTGTAGTGCCCTGTGAGAAGCAAGGGAGATAGTCTGATTTTAGTTCAAGTAAAAAATAGCAAGTAAAAATAAACATCTTCAGAGTTCTTGCAGTTACTAAGACCTGGTGAAGGCAGCAAAGAGGGCGGCAAGACAGGGCAGAAAATTAAGCAACAGAGATTTGGAATGAAGGGCAAAAAACTGAGCTTCCACGACTATCTTAGTACAGTCTGAGCCCATCTTGAAATGTAAGTAGCTCCTCAAGACTTAATAAAATAAAATATTCAGTGCAAACCCAAATTTTGCCTCATCCTTTAGGCAAAGGGCATTTAAAAGCAACAGAGGAGTCTAGTAGTAAAATTTACAAGTTTATAATAGCAAGGAGTCATACTAGAAACCTTAATCTTCCGTGCTGTGACATAGAATAGATCCCTACATATATTGCCACACTTCATTAGGAATTCTATTCTCACCTGGGGGACTTTGTCTCCATTAAAAATTAAAGTAATTCTAGCACAGTCATTGTCCAAGTACCCAGAATTGGGTAGACACTTGATATTGATAGGCAGAGGTTCAGAGGCACTGCACTCTCCCCAGTCCGTGCACGGTGGCTGGAAGCACTTCATGTACTTCTCCTGGCATTCTTGACCCATGGGACACTGGTTATTTGAATTATCCCAGTATTTGTGTAACAGACAAGGTTTTTTACCACACCACACCTAGAAATTAAAAAGAACAAAGTACTGTTACAGGTAATTGCTCTTATGCATCACATCAAAATCAGCAATTCACATAGGATGGCCATAATCTACTGCTGACTGCAAAATATCTGTGTTCTGATACTGCTGTAGTCCTAGTACCAGATGGAGCTGCTCTTCCACAAAATGAGGACATTTAGTACACACAGAAGAGTAAAAAAAAACTCTGCAAAGATAATCCAAGAAACCATGGACTGGGCATATCTCCTTAGAAGTTCATTTCATGGAATTGTCCCACATAACTGAGTTACACAGAAGTTATACACAGAAGCATTTATTTCAATCTAGCAATCTAGGGTTCTATAATCTAGAAAGAGAAGTATTTCCACAAAGGTTAATTTATACAATATTTATACTGAGAGCCCTTCAGCCAGAGAATGCTGAATATGCTAAGAGTGATGCACATTGGTGATAAGCACTGCCACTCCAAACATGCTCCCAAAAGAAAACAGTTTGCTGGTACCCACAAATTACTGGGGTGCAGCAGGTTTCCAAACACAGCTCCATTCCAGAAAGTGTATTTGTTCCATCATGCATGAAAGAACCAAATACCACACATGGATAAATTCCATTAACAGCACCCATTTGAGATTCTAGTTACCTTCATGTATTATCTTCTGAAGACATCTCAAACTTGAAATCCCAACACCACAAAGGGTCTAAAATAGCATATCTAAATTACTAAGTGCAAGATTTAGCTATTTCTTTGCCTACAGTGCATACTTATCGAAGAAAAAAAATAAGACTAAACCTGGACATATAAGACCCAAGGGTTTTTTAACTGGTGCTTCCTTTGAAGATGGGAGACATCCATGTGAGTAATGTTCTAAGTGCTATTAGTGCTCATCTAGAGCCACCCACCTCGCCCTACAACCTGTCAGCAGCACTGACATTCTCTGTCTCTGTGATGTAAAGCTGCACAGGTACCACAAATCCACTGGGAAATGCTACCTCAGGAGGGATGAAAGGCTTGGAGCACATATCCTGACATGTTCAATCTGCTTCTAGGTTAGTCTTTTCCTAAGTCACAAAACCACCAGAACCTAGTCCCTAATAAATATACAAAGGTTGAAATCTATCAATTCATAAAGCTACTGAAGGACAATACAAAAAGGCAATTAATAACCACTGAAGAAACTTCTTCCTACATTTTCTTCACCAGGGAACTAACGTTTCACAAAATCAGGAGCTCCAAAAATGTATTTGCAAAGCTTTAGCGGTGTCATTTATTTATCCTTTACTCTATTCCAGCTCATATTTCATTTTCTGCACAAGTGCTCTAGAGAGCCTGTTCTAGCAGGCAGAGAGCAGGACAGTAACTTATGATTATAAAGACGATCCATAAGTACTTTTACAGGAAGCCATTTTTTTTTAAACAAAGGAAATTTAGGGGAGACAAGGACTAACTTGTGCATGGAGAACAATAAGTTTGTTTCAGCCAGAAGAACTGAAGAAAACAGGCCAAAAAATGCCTACCTTAGTGCAGTCAATACGGCCATCCAAGCAGTGGCAGCTGTTGCACTCTTGCTCCCAGCGGCTGCCATGGGGAAAGGTCATTCCTTTCAGCCAGCAAGGCTTTCCAATTCCAATCACTAAGGAATAAAAAATAAGGAAGCACAATTAGACACTTCACCTCTTCATGTTACAGATCTATACAAATTTAAATTAAAAATATTAGCTACTGTTCCTTACATATCAGACTACTGTATATAAACTTGAGACTGGCTACATTGTACCCTAGTGTTTTTTGGGAAAAGGTTGATAGCAGATAGAGGAATACCTTCTTGGCACCTAGGACCAATTCTTCCCGGGGGACAAGTGCATCGGTATCCATTTATTTCATCTATACAGGTGGCACCATATCCACAAGGAGAAGACTGGCATTCATCAATATCTGGATAAAAAATAGGTAAAACTCAATGACAAGGACACAGAACATTGTAATTAATAATTTACTGAGGTGTAATATAACAACACCTCCTTTCTTAAAAGCAAGGGACAGTTTGGCTTCAGAATGAACCCCCTCATTAAACAATTCTGCCATTTCAGCAGTAACCTGTAACAGATTTCTCATAATTGCACCCTAATTGAAGTTCTGGTAATCAAAACAGTAGTCATGTGCTGACTCATCTCACAGAGCAGAGGTGTTGGACAGCTGCAGGTGCTAATGCATTCTCCACATTCAGCTATAGAACAAGTCCCACATCCTGTTCTGGCACTGATCTCAGACATTTAGGCTTCCTACAAAAGCACATGCTTTCATGAAGTTACCACAGTGCAAGAGCTGAACAATGAATTTGAACTTTCTGCAACACAAGTGACGATGACGCTGAAGAGGAACAGCTTAGTTTGTATCACATTTGATGAAGCTAAATAACCTTGAAAAAGTGAGTAGATTAATTTACTACATTAGGCAGGGACACATAGTCCATTCAGATGGACAGCAATGTGTCATTTGTTATGCTGGGGAAGTGGCCAACAGTGATTTATGAAAGAGTCTACAAAAAGCAACAGAAAGCAACTTATCAAGTAGGCACAACTGCTTCATTTTCAACCATAACCCCTCTCTTCCAAAGCATCTTTTGAAAGGTTTCCTTCCATTGAATATGAATGCCCTTTTCAATGCCTCAGAAAAACTGTTTAAACAACAGTTCTTGCCTGGTAGACAACACCAGCTCATTTTCTGTTTAAAGGACTGGACTTTGGAAGTGAACATGGTAAATGGCAGCAGTGAGACTGTTACACACATAGGCAATGGAAAATAATCCAATGGACATGGAAGGGCTTTTGGTTCTATTGAGACTTCCTTCAAAAGTGCACTAAGATGCAGTTTTAAGCAAATACAGAAGATCTAAACTTTAAAAGGGTTTAAGTACTCTTTCCTCCTCTCTTCGAGCCATATAGATTTAAGATTCTCCAGCCTCCACATGCTAAAAAAAGTGACTGCTAACTCTGTTTCTGTATCAGCCATAAAAGGCATTTTTGTCAGAGATACTCCTTCCATCTATACCAGTCTAAACAAGTAAAAAATGTCTGCAGTTCCATTACAAATGCACAGCATTAGAATTTGTGACATCTGAGCCTTAAGGGGAAGGGAGCACCCAAGGAGAATTCAATATCTCTTTCTGGGTGTCTGGATCTAGATACACAATCTGCCATTTAGTTCTGTGCACATCTGGTTCTGTATCCTGAGATCACTAAGCTGATGCTTCCACAAGTGCAGCAGCTGCCCTCTAACTAGAGGTGCTGGTTTACTTTCTCTATGCCAGAATGAGGTTGAAGTCTCAACTTGAAAGCACATCACCATACTGATGGAGTGGAAGGTCCAAGCCAAAAAGCCTTGGGGCTACAGAAAATTCAAAGTCTGATCTTCCAAAGTAGAAATAAAATAAAAAAAGGTATCTATCCATTCAAGTCAAAATGGTAAGATTCCATTAAAAAACCAAAACAATCCAAAAAGCCAAACAAACAACAAAAAATCCCCACCAGATTCTTCCATAGCACTTTAATGCAGTTTTAGGGCCTGTTGTTCTCCCTTCTTTTCAACCTCTATCCCTCAGAACAATTGCAGGGTAACAGGTTTGTTTTCTAGCTTTGAAAGACCTTTATCACACTTCTGTTATTCACGTGCCAGCACTACACTCCTGATGTTTTTGTTTTGCAGTGTCTCAGGGGATTTTGGTTTCTAATGTTAAATGGAACACCTACTGATGTAAGTCATCTTCACCAACAAGATGTATATCAAGAGAAATATTTAAAACTTAAGCTTCTATGAAGCCAGAAAACCCAGAAACACCAGAATTGTCCAAGAAAATCTAGCAATCAAGTCTTTCAGTATGATTTAAGCGAACTCTTATCAGTGCTATTTGATGAATGAATAACAGACCATAACTTGACATTATTTACAAGTATCACTACCTGGCTAACAGGTGGCTTCTGCTTCATTATATGGATTTCAGCTAAGCTAATACAAAAAGGGTCACCAGGTGTTGTTTCCAATTAGTGCAGAGTGGCACAGCCACCCAGGCATTTCCCCATGCAGTTACTCACTGATTCTGCAGTCGGGACCAGCAAAGCCAGGCGCGCATTCACATCGGAACCAGTTCACACCATCAACACAGATGCCTCCGTTGTAACTTTAAAAAAAAAATAAAATAAATCCAGTTAACGTGCCACCTACATTGTTTCATTGGTCAATTAAACCTTTGTTAATTAAAGCTTCTGCTGCTGTTTAGAGAGACAATTTATTCCTATCAACAGAGAATGTATAATGCTAGATAAACAATACTGCTCAGCAAGTCAACTGTTGAAACAGCAACATCCTACAGATGCATGAGGAAGTATATCCACAGAGCTCAAGGAGATGGAAGAGCACTTTCAAGTGAATACAAAGAACACAAGCTTTTCCAAATTTGTTTTTTTTTTTAATACATGAAGCACAGATTATGGCATCAGAATTGGACAACAAAGAAAGATAAGGTAGATTGTTTCATCCACACATATTTTTCCCCTTTACAACCTTAAATATCAACTTCCATATTTAAAATATTCCCATTTTATCTTCGAAAACTTAATTTTGTTTTTAAAACACATTTATACAGAGTAATTGATCTAACGGGACATTTTTATATTGTTTAAAGTTATTTATTGTAAACTAACAGGTGTTGATTTCTCATTTTTTACTCTGCTCCATTACAAATGCTTCAAACGTTTTCACATCTGATTTCACTTCATATCACTGTAATTTACTAGTCAGTTCCACCATGGAGACTACATTAAAATACTTTTATTTGTTCATACATGAATCGGCTCAGGACTGTTTTGTGGTCTTTGTTGCTGCAGATATGGCATGGCAAAAAGTGGTTTTAAGGTATTTTACAGAGGGTCACTTCAATTATTTTACAGCAAAAATAGTTCTAATCTGTAATAGAAATCCATATTACTGTGCTCATTCTTATTTTCACAATAGGTACAGGACCGGAGTTCATGTACTTACCATGGGTGAGGGTTGCAGTCATTGGTGTCTAGAAAAAAGAATACAGTCTGGTGTAAATAGTGGCACAATTTATTTTCTCATGTATAATACTAAAGTGCAGAAGGCACTATATTTGATAAATTAAGGAAAGAAAAATGATACAGTACTATTTTCTTCCACACTCATAAAGAAAGTTCAATTATCGTATCAACAGCAGACTTAGAGGAAAACCAGAACTTAAATTTAGGTTTTCCCTCCCCCTCTTCACGTTACACCTTGGGGGAAAAAAAAATAGAAATCAAAGTTGCAGGCTTTACTCCACCTAACCAATTCACTGTCTTGGTATGTCAAAGTAGTTAACTGCTATCCTCAGAGAGAATGGCTTATATGCTGATGCCTGCCTTCCCAGATACTTCTCATTATTAAAATTATTATTTCCGTGAGGATTTTTTCTGCTCTGCACGCATTTCCAAAAATTGCATTTTTATAGAAGGCCGGGAGTCTTATTTTGGCAGAGAGTAGATGCAAAAAGCAGCCTGACAAACTCTTCATTCATTACTCGAGCATCGTCTTCTTTACCTACCTCCCACTCTGAATGATTCAGATATTTTGGCACATGAACCCCATAAACTTGCTTTGTGTTTCAGTTAACAGCTCTCTACCAGACACTCCCAATATCCCAGGGGAACGCAGGGGAAGAAAGGAGAAAAGCCTCACTCTGTGTGCATGTGCGTCCTTCCCATCCTTCTTTGCAGATGCACGAAAAGGAATCTCCACTGCCAACACATGTTCCACCATTCATGCAAGGGTTTAGAATACAGCTGCTGTTTTTAGCTTCGAAAAGAGAAAAGGTCTCTATTTAGCCCAGAAAACATATCATCTGGATATGTCAATATCACAATCCTAAACAGCATTGAAATCAACAGTTAGACTTATAAAAAGGTCAAAAGACTCCAAAACCAGCCACACCTCATGATACTCTCTCACTTACCTTCACCATAATCCCAATTCAATTCTTTAATTGAACCATGAAATTTTATTTGAAAAGAAACTTCCTTTCTGCCCCATCTGTGTAAGCATTCTTCAAGTACTGCTAGATTATTACTTTGGCAGTGACTTACCCAGGTCATGAAGCGCTCTTTACAATAAAATACTAGCAATTAGAAGTTAAGACTTTGATTAAAAACTGCAATTGTGTCTAAAAAGTAGAAAAACTACACTAAATTACCTTCATTCAATTTTCTGATCCTAATGGAAGTTTCACATGCGGAAAGATGCACCACAGATACTACATTCAATCTCCAAAGAAAAAAATCATAAGTAGTTCCCTACAGAAGGCAGGAACTCTGCAAATCCCCCAGGAAGAACCACTTCATTTCGTTTTTCCTGGGTATGCAAGCTCATACACCTCTTGATCACAAACCTATTCACATTATGACTCTGCAAGCCAAGTGGGGGACCAAATTCCCAGGAAAACCTTTACACAGGTCCTCTAAAGACTAACAGAGAAGACACAAGCCAAAATGTTCTAAAACTGCTTAGGAGAAGCTATGGAAAAGACCATGTAAGCAGCCAGAGGAGAACAGCTTCCTAAAAATCACTATCTTGTCAGGTGAGTGGAAGAAATCGCTCTAAATTTCAGTCAACACCCAAGTGGAACAGCTTTGAACTAGCCAGCCAAAAAAACATGCCTATTTACTAAACAGCTGATTATTTAAACACTTCTCTGCTTCTTCTGTAGACAATTTAAAAGCTTACCAGTGTTACAAGTACTTCCTATCCATTCTGGAGGACACGAGCAGCGGAATGTGTCTCCATCATCATAGCACGTTCCACCATTGCTGCAGGTGTTTGCATCACACTGGTATTCACCTGCACACCACAACAGAGCACTTTTAATGTCCACTGGTCTTGCTGAATGTTAAAAACAGGCACTCCTTAATCACAAAATTAAAGAGACTTTGTATTTAAAGGCACCAGTATTAGAAACTCATTGTTCCACTTGCTGTATTACAGTAAACAACCCAAAGAATGGAATCTGAGGGCATCTCTCACGAAACTGTTTCATTGCATGATGGAATACATTTTTTAAATGTTCCATTTTGTGACTGGGGAACTGGAAGGGGCAATGAAAATGTGCCTATTTTTTTCACTGCAATTGTTTTATTTTAAATTTCAGGAACTCTAGTCCCATGAGAAGAAAATAAATCTTAGGGTAATCTAAAGATCAAAGCAAGGAACACTTACGTGAATGACAAGTTTTGCCTTTCCAGTCATTCTTACACTCACAATAGAAGTCATTTACCAAATCAATGCATCGACCACCGTTGTGACAAGGGTTAGGAGAACAGTCATTGAAATCTAGAAAAACAGTTATTCAAATTAGATGGTCTAGCCAAGGCCATGAGAAAACAAAAAATAATTCTCTATAAAGAAAATAAATTTTGTATTAATTCAGAATACAATAGCCCTAGTTATTATGAGGTTATCTTTACACAAGCAAGGAATAAACTCTGATTTAAAAGAGAACAATATGAATTATGACTTTCTGACAGCTTAGAAGGACCACTCAGTATGGCTTCTAACTAGAGCACTGAAGTAGCTTCATTTTTACAAACAGCTGTATTCTGAGCTTCAGAAAGAGCTTTCTAGTAGCGACCACAGTGTCCTAAAAAGTACCCCCAACCTAGGACATCCACACGAGACAGCTAAGGCTCCCTTCTCCTGTTTCATGTTTCAAAACAGAGTTACAGCCATTAGAGATGACTTTACCACATACATACATATATATGTGTATGTATAGACACATTAAACATACATACACACACAAACATGAATTTTAGAGAAAGTTATTCTCTCTTGAGACATGCATTTTAATAGGTGGAACATAAGTATTCCAAAACAAACTTCATCTAGACCACACAAAAGACTCTTTTGACAGCAATAGCTGCCAAAAGCTGCTCAGTCTGTATTTCACATCTTAATTGATGCATGTCCTGTAATAAGTTTCAGCAAGTCCTTGCCATCGTGTTTTAGAAAGGGCTTCATTCAGAGCAGAAAAAGCAACAACTGCAGTTTCCTCTGAGGTCTCTTAACCATGAACTGGCCTAGTACACTTCTTGGCCAACACTTCTGCCTATTCCCAGGAGAAAAAAATCTCCTGAGATAAATCCTGAATTACACCAAAGAATCATATTCTGCTCCTATTAAAGGAGCAGGGACTTCTAGAGCAGCTACCTAAAGTTATTTCTGAAAATACTTCTGCAAACAAGGCTGTAATTACAGAACAGGGAAACTACTCCTGTTATTAACCACATACCAACCATCTCTGTTACAACAAAGCTGTGTCACTTGGCCCTGCAACACTCAGCAGTACTCACTTGTGTCACACAGTTCTCCTTCCCAGCCACTTGAACAGAAACATCTAAATGAATCAACTTCATCGATGCATGTCCCACCATTCTTGCAAGGCTTCCCAAGACAATCATTGATATCTATGGCAAAAAGTCAGCAATTATTGCTCAAGGCTGTTTTCACCTACTCAGAGGAGTGAACTACACTTGTGTCTCTAGGAAAAGCAGCACAAAGTTGTTTCATTTGTTCATACAGAAGAAAAGCTCAAACATCTGTTTTCAAGCCTGGTAGGGTTTCTGGCCACATTGTCTGTCGTGCAGCAAGTCAAACCAGAGCATTAATTTGACCCGGCAAAAATATCCAGGTGGTTAAAACACCCAGACCAGCAATACATGTTCTAGTCCCTTCTTTATTATTCTCATGTTGGAAAAATCCATGGCTCATAAGACTGTATGTATGTAAAGGTAGTGACACGCTCACATTGTAGTGATTTACACTTCCTCTGTGAAAGAAAACTGGTTTTAGTCCAACTTCAAAGACTGCTACCAGAAGAAACTGAATTTCAAGCAGTACATCCCAAACATTGCTTTATGCAGCATTATTCAAATCTTAATGTTTTATGTCGCAAAGCTTCATAACATTAACTTTAAGATAAATTTAGAGCCAAAAAGAAAAATCATTTACAAACTCCTACTTACTTTCATGACAATATGTTCCAGTAAAACCTCTGTCACAGGCACAGGTAAAATTCCCTCCTGGCTGACTGATACACCGCCCATGAGGCCCACAAACATTGGATGAAATGAAGCGGATTCCTTCTTGGGTAGCATTGGTGAAGACTTCTATTGTACAGCTGTCTATTACTAAGAAAGAGAAGTGTATCATCAGACTAAAGATCTGCATCACCAATCAGTTTTTAGTTCTAAAAAAGTTTTACAAAAATTAAAACTAATCACAATTTTATGTTAGTTATAAGAAGCCATCTGCCTCTTTATAAATAAGGAGCATTTCCTCTCATTGCTTCACTATTTTATGAAGTCCAAATAAGTACAATAAAAACATTTCTGCATTATACTATTCCCCAAAATGCTGGGTTTTTTTTAATGTATGACCATCAAGACAGATTTATGGACAACAGCAGGTACCTTTACAAGAATTGTTCTTGCAGTGGTCCTTGAGATGAGAACAATTTTTTCCATCGTAGTCATCAGGGCAGGCACAGTAATAATCTCCTCCCAGATCATAACATTTAGCCCCATTCTGGCAAGGGTTAGGTTCACAGAAATCAATATCCATCTGTAAGAGAGACCACAGTTAGCAGCAGCTGCTTGATTTCCCAGGAGTAAGCAGCAGTATCTGCTTTGCCAAAGACACAGATGAAGCTAATGTTCAAGGAACCTCAAGTTTTAAGAAGGCTTATGAATCATACATATTGCATTCCATCCTACAAGAGAAACTTCAGCTTACTTTAATCTATCCTAACACAAAGCATTTCTGACACTGCTAAAAAGATACTCCTTTGCAGGAGGCTGAGGAAGCACATTTGCAATAACTTAGCAAATAATTACTTAAGCCATTAGGAGACATCTTACTGCAACTGCTCTGGATCATTATAAGTCATTTCTCTGTCCTTCGCACCCACGTACCAAGTGCTATAAGGCAAGTTAAATACCAGTGCACTTGTCAGCTCTGTGTCTGCAAAGGACTTAAAACACACAGAACCTGAACAAAATCCCATCCCCTAGAGCAAATTCTCTTCCCATCTCAATTAACACACAGAATTTATTAGAAAACCACACAGGCTTGGAAGGGACCTCTAGAGGTCAGCTACTCCCCACCTCCTGCTCAAAGAAGGTCTGGTTAGACCCAGCTGCTCGGGGCCTTATTTTTACAAACACCATCACCACGCCAATTTACACACAGATACACAAGATGCATTTGGAACCCTCACCGTCTGATTCAGAGAGCAAAATTTAAACCTTGCCTTCGTAATATAACCTTTAACATAGACATTGCTGTGGCACAACAGTTCTGCTGCTTTCTGCTTTAAACTGACACACAACATCACTGATTTGTGATGCCCTAAATTGGTCTCAAAATCCACAAAGCAGTCTCAAAAAAGATATTTTGGCATTACAGTATCTTCCCTCCAAATTGTTATTCTTCAGGATTGCTCTTCTCAAGTCAGTTTTTCCTTCTTCACATCTCTCTTGAAGGAAAAATAGCTTTCAACTTTACATGCATAAAATTAAGTCCAATAGTGGTTTTGATGCCTATTTTTAGCAGTTCAGTAGCTAAATAGGAGAAAAATGCAAAACTAGCCAAAGCAGAAGGAACACAAATGGTGTTAAGTATTTAATTCAGAGGAGCACATACAATTCCAGCTGCAACAGAAAAAATTTTCAGCAAGCCATTTCATGCTTTCATACATAACATTCAAAGCAAGCTATAAAAAAGCAGCCATGGTCTGAGAAAGATTCTCAGATCTCCTCTATCAGATGTCTCCATTTGTTTCCTTCCATTAGTGTAAATTTCCCCTTCCCAATGCAAGTTCAGTAGCTGGTACTTTAGCATCTGGAATCAATGGTAGATATTTCCTGCAACACACAAGGCAAGCAGCCAACTCCCCCTATTATTCAAGCACATTTGCTAAAACTTTAATTACACAGTATCGTATGAATCAGCCCAGAGCATAGCACTGAAGTTATGATCCTTATGTAGAAACAGTTCATGAGCTATTAGGTGCTGCACCAGTTTTTATTAAACTGGTTGGTATCTGCAGACCTTTTAAATTTTGAATAAAATGAGGGGACCACTTCTCTAATGATGCAAACAACATAGAATAAAATTACTTCAGCATTTAAGAAAGATCATTCTAATGTCATCCACAAAAAATTCTGGAGCAAATCCAACAAAATTCTAACTTAATGCCTCCAGTAGATGCTGTCTTGCTAAGCATAACACTCGTGTGGATTTGACTATCAGCAAAAGCCAGAAAGTGAATACTTAACACAAAGTAATTTTACACTGAAAAGTCTAATGTCCTCCTAGAAAGAGGAATATCTACATTACCATTAAGTACTTAAGAATTATCAGTAAAACTTCAATATTTCAGAATTCTTAAGCACTAGAACTCCACGTTCCTAAAATGATCTAACAGAAAGTTCTGAGAGCCAATATGTGCCTATCTGCCTGACTTTAGTAATTATGTTAATTATCAACACTATATGTAAGTAATTGATATATAATTATTATACTTCTACCAAGAGCAGTAGGATCACTTGAGTGGCAATTCCATTATGTACTTCAGAGTTATTAGGGTGAGAACCTAAAGCAACAAGAGGACACACGTCCTGAAAATGGCAAAGGAAAGCATTTCAAATTTAAGGAACACTTGCAGCCTTAAAACACTTAGGAAGGCCAACAGCTATGAGCAACAACTTGCAGTTTTATCAGGCTGCAAATTCAAGTGTTACAGCTACTATGACAGCACTGCACAACAAATTTGCTTATTCAGAGTATCAGGTAACAGTTACGATAGGCAGCGACGCTCCAGCCGTGGGTTACTCCCATTTAAACCCAGAGATATATTTCTTTCAAGAATTCAACCCATGACAAGTATTGCAGCAATGTCTGCACTGCCCTCACCTCGCAGAAGGCTCCTGAGAATCCCTGCAGACACAGGCAAGTGAAGCCGTTCACCAGGTCCTTGCAGCGGCCCCCGTTCTGGCAGGGGTTGCTCTCACACTCGTTCGTTTCTGTCTCACAGTTCTTCCCTGTGAAACCCCGAGGGCACAAGCAGTGGTAACCATTCACTTCATCCTTCACAGGGGAGGGAAAAGAAGCAAAAGGAGAAGGATTTATTTATTGATGAAACTTGCACACAAAAATTCAAGTATTTCTGCACTCCGGATTTGTGAACGGCAGTAGCACCACAATTTTATTTTTGCAAATGGGTCTGCAAATGCACTGTTGACACTTTGTAACATTTTAACTCATTTAACCAACCTGTAATTGCAAACTAGGCTTCCTAACTAGACAGAAAAAGATTAATTTTCAACATAAAACGTAATAAACAAGAGTTACCTTACAAGTCCCTCCATGCTGACATTGCCCATGACAGTCATTAATATCTATGGATGAAATATGCAAAGTATTAGAATCTATACTGGAATACTAAGCTGCAAAGTATAGGTTTATCATAAAAATGGAGAACAAATGCTTTCAAAAAGGGTTTTTCCATATGTTTCAATGTAAAGGAAGGATGTTTGATGTCTTAAGATTCCTATTTTAAAAAAGATCTAATAAAGAATTACATTCTATATTTCAATTACACTGTACTAAAAATAAGATATCAATATCAGCTCATTTCATATCTAACATTTTAGCTCAGAAGTATTTTTTAATTAAATCAGTACATAACATTAAGAAACATGTATGAGTCAAGAGATTTTTTTAGGTATTTAAGTGCATATCTAAGCTCAATTTAATACCAATTACCTTTTAAACTAAATTTTCAAACAGTATTTTGAATTCACATTGTAATAGGTTAGAAAAATCCTGACAACAGGCACTCTTTTCTTGTAAAAGTATATGTGTTATCACTCATCATACAATTTTTTTTTAAATAACAAAGCATCCTACTGTCAACATACATACTAAAGAAATACTAACTGATATGACAATTTACTCCTGTCCATCCTGGAATGCAGTCACAGTAATATCCACCAATGAGATTTTTGCAAGAGTAAGCATTAACACAGGGTTTCCCCTCACACTCATTAGCATCTGTGAAAGAAGAGAAAATAAAGAATAGAATAAAGAACAAACCCAGAACCAGATTGCCACAGCACCAAGCAAAGTGTCCATGCAATCCCAGCATCAGAAGCTCCTGTTATACACTGGTAGGGCCTTTACGTACCACAGGATTTTAATGCACACTTGCCTATAGTAGTACATGCATGTTATCTTACTCTTCCCTTTGCCAAAACTCAAAAAGGCAATTTGTTAGTCAAGGCAAATCCCTTCCTTGCCTCCATAAGCTGAGTCACTGTTCTGCCACCATGGAGAAGGAGCTACCACCACCAATGCTGCATTTTGCAACAGAAAAATTATGGGGCATTCTAAAAGAATTATTATAAGTAAGCTTAAATTGAGGCTTAAAATGTTACAGATTCACTTGAAACTTCTGGCTTTAAGATCTACTAAAGAGGAGCTAAAATACCAATAACAATACACATATTTGATCTTTTCTTCAATAAAGAAAAACACACAATTATTCACTATTTAGGAATAATCTCCCATGGTCTTCAAAGCTTTAGAAAGCAATTACTTACCAAGCTGACAGGTTGCTCCAATCCACTGTTGTGGACATATACACTCAAATGCATTGACCCCATCAATGCAGGTCCCTCCTTGAGCACAGGGGTTTGATGCACACTCATCAATATCTGCAAAGTCAAAGAGTGCCTTCCATTACAGGGCCTAAGGCTTGGCTTGACAGGTTCTGGTTTAAAGTTAGTTTGAGGTGAAGGGGGAGAATGTACAAACAAGCTTAGGAACAGACTAACTTTTCTAGCCTTATTTTTACTTAGGCTTTTCTCACATCTTTGAGACAGAGGAGAGAAGATCTGCAAACAGCAAAGAAGGATCAGTTAACCTACCAATGATTTGCACGTTCATTGAAAGTCACGTTCCTAGATCATGACACAAATGTAGCCAGTTTTGGTTTTGTGGTAGGTAATTTTCAGTGTTTTTTCATTTGTGTTTTTTTTTTTTTGTCAGGGCTGGGGAATTACTGTTTTTTTGAGGACAGTTGCTTTTTAAAAATAGGTATGCCACCAGTGTTCCAAATCACAGGCAACATGCAAACCAATTAGAGAGCCACAACACATTTCAACCACTTCCCTGTCTTCTGAACCAGCCACTTGAGCATTCAAGTGTGCAAATCTACTCTGTTACTATTTAAGAAGGGGAGAACCATTCATCTTCACATTTAAATTTTTTTAAATTAAACCATTCTGTATTTCACTTTAACATGGCTAAGGGGTCAGGAATTGTCAAACAAGCTTTGGCAACAGGGCATTCCTTTGGATATGCTCCAGCCATGCTTTTGATAACCTGTACATCTCAACTGCATTGAAACAACACTGTGGGCTGCACAGAACCCTCCTCTTTTCACTCTGCCAATGCTCAGCTGTTAAAAGATAGGGAAAGCAAGAGATTGTCACCAATTTCAAACCCACAGAGCATGATATTATCAAGCTGCACCAAACCTTCCAACCCAACAGGTCAGTCACCAGCAAAAGCATACCCACCAATAGCACATGTTGGTCCACTCCACCCCGACGGGCAGTGACACTTGAAGCCTGACGAAATTTCGTGACAAATTCCACCATTAGCACAGGGATTAGATACACAAGCATGCTCGGCTGGAGAGAAAGAAGGAAAGAAATTCTTGCTAAATACTCTTCCAGTATCATTTAAGGAGAATTTGTGGTTAAAATTTGCATTGATTAAAAGTAACCAAGAGAAATAGCAGTGGAGAGATGCCAGTACAAAAGTTTGGAGCCTTCCTCTCCCAGCTGCATAGAGTTAAGATTCCCAGTAGGAAAATGAAGCAGGGTTTTACTGAAGATGCATCATCCTTCCTATCTAATGACTAGAAATCCTAAACATAGACAGGTCACTCTATTTCAATATCCCAGGAACTAGCGAAGTTTCCCATTAGCACACTGCTTCCAGCCATGCACTTCCACCTCCAGAGTGCTCCAGAACTTGTTTTAAGTTCAGTGAGACAAAACACATCTGCTGTATGCAGAGGCCTGAACAGCAGCAGTAGTTTAAGCATCAAAGGTCTGTTTAGCTTCATTCCAACACTGTTCCTTGGAAACAGCAGGCAATAGACATGTTTCAAAGATGGGCAGAGCTGCTCAGTGTCACTCCATGTAGGGCTGTACCACTGGCAGAGGCTGCACAAAGCAACCATCAGGTCAAAGAGGGACAAAAGCTTTATGCCACCACTTTTGGTAACTTCCCCTCTCAGAAGGCAAGGAAGCTTTTGGTACCAGTTCCTAAAGCAGCTCATGTGCCAACCAACTGTTAATAATCACTACAGATCTCAACAAATACACAGCTCCCTTTTTCACTGCTTCCTCACCTGAAAAGCCAAACTACTCCCCCACAACTTTCAGGGCAAGCTAAGGCAAGATTTAATCCATTTTAGCCTAAACTTTACATCACATTCTACCAGCTGAAGCAAAATTCAAGTTTTGATAGTGTCTTTAATACCACAGAGCACTGTATGAAGTTCAAAGATCTACATCCTGATTAACTCTGAAAACTTTTAGCTGATAATAGTTTAGCAAATTTAAGAACTGAAAGAAAAAAAAAGGGTTCTTCCCACCTAAACTTTTAGCTACCAAGGAATAGCAAAATTCATAGTGAGAAGACTGGGAATATCACATTTTAAAAAAAGGATTTAGCAATCCATCACAACAAAGAAACAGAACACCCAACTGAACACTACGTGTGAAAAAGTTAAATCAAGAGTTTTAATTTTTCTCCAAAAATCAAATCTTTAAAGCAAAATATGAAAGAACTTGGAACTGCGCACTTGCCCATTTACCTCCATGAAAAGTCTCCAAATACAAAAATTGTCCCCAGAACATGAACATTTTGGTCTTTGTGTAACACAGGAACAGAAAAATGCAACGTGCTATCTTTGTGCTGTGGTTGAGAGAGGAAGCAGTTTTTCAAGACACAAATCTGTTAGACTGAAGTCAAAGCCATACTTCATCAGCAGTGTAGTTTAAATGCTTTCCTCCCTTTTGCCAATAGGAACAGGGAAGACACTTTTTAGTTAGACTGCTCAAGGTGACTCTGTAGAGGGTTTGAGCACATTTTCATAGTAGTTAACATTCTCATTTATAATCCAAATGTATTAGAAGTCCCATATTAAAAAATTATTAAGTTTCAGTTATTTAAAAAGGATAGGCAACATATTCAGCCAACTAAAAATTGGGCCAGACCTCCACATCACAGTTGAAACTGAAGTGTCCATCACTACTACCTTCCTTAGTCCCCCACCTTATACAAGATGCATATTTACCAGAAAACAGGTGGCAGGGAGAAAGGTAACAGGGCAAGGCACATGTGTAACCTTTTCTCTGAGACTACAGCCAACCGCATGCTTGGATTAAGGAAGGGAAGAAATACTCAGTCTGATCTAAATCCAAGGGAAATTGGTGCAGCATTTCTGTTGTCTTTGGTGATTTTTTGAATAGCCAGCCTAAAGCACTAGACAGGAGAGATGGAGCATAGCCCCAGTGAGCACGTAAAAATGTCTAAATCAGTTGCAGATCTCCAAGGAGAGATGCAATATGCCACAGTACCGATTTCGCAGTTCTTCCCCGAGTAGCCGTCCGGGCAGGCACAGCGGTACTCATCTGGCTCAGTGTTCATGCAGGTTCCCCCGTTCAGGCAGGGATGGTGATTCCCACAGTAATTCAGATCTGCACAGAGAAAAGGGTCAGTCAGCAGGGAACACAAATCTTGCCACTTGAATCCCTAGTCAGACACAGATGCCTTTCTGGCTCGAACATCCTTCGCCCACATCATCCCCATATTCCATTTACTAGCCTGTCATCTGGTCACTATCCACAGAACAGGGAAGAATGAACAAGAGACCACTGCAGGAGTTAGAAGAGTCAAGACAATTCCAAGCCTTACGTCTTAAACTTCCTATACTTCTGATGCCTAGGCACCATCTGCCACAAAAAAATTAAGGCACAGAAACACTCAAGTAGCTGCACACTAGCAGAAAAAAAAGGGTTAATGAGTTATCAGTTAATCATGCAACTTAACTTATTTTTCCTGTACATTAATGTTAAGTACCTTTGTTACAGAGCAGGCCACCCCAGTTGGTTTCACAATTACACTGCCAAGGTTCATTACAGCTCCCATGAGCACAGCCTGGGTAGCGGACACACTCATCACAGAACTGTCCTTGCCAACCATAATGACACCTAAGATGTAAGTTCACATGTTAAAAGTTAGCAACATGATGCTTAATTATCAGCATTACATGTATTTACAACACTGCACTTACCATTCTCAAGAACAAGGTCAACTGTTCAATGTGCAACAGACAACAAAACTTTATTTATCCTGTTTAGAAAGGGACACACTAGTCCTGTTGGGCATCCTTACTGGAACTCATCCTGCTCAAATATATCACACACCATGGCAACAAACACCACCAAGCACTACACATTATGAGAACTGGACATGAATTAGTTGTTCTTGCACAAGAAGTCCCATCTTCACATAATCATCTCACACTAGGACAAAAATTGTGACTGATACAAAAAAGTTGAAATTAATTTTCAAAAGGAGACTGCTGGCTCAGTGCATCCAGCACCACAGTTTTTCTGTGAAGAGAGATTTCAAGATAATAGCTAATTTGCTCTAGAGTGCTACAAGCCCTAAAAGACCAGGGTAGCAAGAGATGCAGCAGTCTTGACAATTTTCTCAAGGCCTGGTTTCTCAAGAAAACCTTTTTTTACAGATTTATACCATTATGCCCTCAGTGTTCTCTACTGACACTATGGAAAAAGTACTCTTAGGAGAAAGAAGGAGCGAGAACAGAAACAAAAGCCACTAATAATTCATTTGGTTTAGAGCTGATTTTTTCCCCCCAAGATTTCTTACAAGACCAGTATCCATATGTTAATCTGTAACAGAAGTCTGCTAAATGAAGCAACTGTTTATGCTACAGAAAAGTATTAAAGTCTGAACTTATAAGAGAGAAAAAAAAGGGCATAGGCTAATGCATTTTTTTAACATATTTCACACATTTTAAGTACCAAGAAATAGTAAGCTTGCTCTTTTGGGCCAACAAAAGAAATGTTCTGCCTGTTGAGTACTTCTTATACAGAATTCAAGAGACATACTAGCAACAAAGAGATGCATAAAATCACACTGAATGGGAGTTGGGCACATGCACTCCAGTGCAGTCCTATTGCCTGGGGGGAAAAAAACATTAGAAATAAAACTACATTTTCTAGATTTAACACTACCATTCTATTATCCACATGACTTGAATAGTATAAAATACAGAAAATAAATTAAGTCTTTGGGGGGCAGTGAGAGGAGACAAAGAAGAGAAGTATGAACAAGGAGTCTTGGTTCCTTGTGAATCAATCCCCTTCCACTGCTTCAGCAAGCTGGATCAATCCCCAGAGGAACAGAACAAGCTGTGCTGGCAGCACAGTATTTAAATTTCTACTATTGACATTGGCAGAAGGAACCTAGATGCAGATCTTTGCAAGACCATTTCTGTCATACAAAGTTCTAGAACTACTTTGAGCTCTTGTCCCAGTACCTGCTCCCCCACTGGAAGGTTCCCAATGCAGGATCTCCAGGGAGAGCCTCAGCTGATCACCCAGCCCAGAGGACTCAGGAGCTGCTCTGAGCAGGGCTGTCAGAAGCCTGGAGAACACTTGTATTATAGAAGCTGCTTTCTTATGCTGTTCTAGCAGCAAGAGGAAACAAATACTGCTCCTGCTAAATTTGATCTCTTCCTTCCTCCTCAAGGACAGAAAAAATCTTTTAAGAGGATGGTAATAAACAATAAAAAAAGCATCGCAACTCACTTTACTGGCCCCAACCCAAATCTTAATCCATGCCAATCCTGGCACTACTGCCAGTGATTCACCATGACTATCCCAGCCAGAGCCAACTCCCCACCCACATACAACAAGCATTTTCAAGAGCTGAAAGTCTGCATCACAAAGCAAATAATCACAATAACTCAATTTGTTCTGCACAGCCAATGGATAACAAGTTTCTTTGTTTAACACTGCAGCAGTGCTTAAGAGTGCAAAGAAAAATACAGCCACCTTCTAGAACCTGAAGGCATCTTAAGCACCTACTTGAGCTTGTAGGTATGCTTGGTGGCATTACAGTCAGTTCAGCAGAAAAAAGGTTGCTGCTTTTTCATGATATTCAACACAGTCAAAGTTTAAAGTTACCACCAAGCCTGAGGGAAATAATTTCTAGAGGCTAAAAGCAGTCCAAAGGAACACAATGTTTACAAGTCAAAAGGTTACTACATGGTAAGCTGATCAGCCTTCAGTTTACAAGGAAGAGTAAATTAGGATTTCCTCCTGAACAGGAAGTCTGGTCGCATCCTACATGAGCAGGTGCTAGAGCAGTGTTAATTCCACTTCCTCCTCAAAAGATAATGTTTACAGGGATCTCAGCTCACCCTCACAGCAAGATGGGATCAATAAAGGTAAACCAATTCAGAGATGGGTATGTTGTCATTTATGACTAAAATACCAAATCAAAACACAAGGATGAAAAAGGTTAATGATAAAAAGTCCAAAGGTACAAAAAAAATTAACATCATCTTTGAAAAAAAAACCCAAAAGACCAAACAAACCACAACTCTTTTTTCAAGTACCAACCACTTGTGTAAAAGCCAGAAGAAAACTGCTAGTGCAGCAAACTGTGGGCTAAATTCACTTCTTCCCTGCCCTCTTGTCCCAGTCGAGAATCAACTAAATTGCAATTCTAAATTTTTCACATCTGACAAAAAAAAGAAAGCCAAATATAGAGAATCTATAAGGATTTTCATTGTTTAACAGACAAAGAAAATTCTTATTGGAATCAAGATTCTACTTCCTTTGTCCTTCCCCTCTGCTGACTTCATCAGCCTGAACTTGTCTTCACAACCCAGCACACGCAAAACAAAATCAGACCTGGCTTAATCTTAGCCCTTGCTGGGTTATTAGCAGTACAAAGAAGCTACCATAAATAGATTGTTACAGTTTAGCAACTTCCTGATGGAAGGCTGAAGTACAGGCATCTGCTCCCAGACCAAAGCATCCCTTTGGGTCAGAATTAGCACAGACAGAATGTAATAGGGAGAGAACAACAACTGCTAGTTATCTTGAAACCAAGACCTTGCAGAACAGATCTGGTAATGCTACAGGCACACTTCACAGCTTTCATTTTCTTTAGATGAGAGCCTGGTGGCAATAGAAAAGCAAGAAGTCAAATTAAAGTCTGGAGGAAGTGGAGGTGCCAGGAGTTAACATTAGCAAAAATTCTAGATAACACTTCAATCTTCAGATTAGAAAAGCTGCAACTGTGCAGAAAAAAACACTGCTGTCATTGACAAGCAGATAAAGCCACAATAATTCAGCTCAGTGGGGCTTCAAACAGCTAATTTCAGGATAAGGGAAAAGAACTTTCCACAGTAAATCCCAGTGTGTTTAAAGTAGTAAATTTAGCATCAGGGAATCCTACAGAAGCACTCATCACTACACACAGTTCAAAGGTACATATGTACTCAGAGGCTGGGAGAAGTGGGAAAAGGAGAAGGAAACAGAAGATTTGGGGATTTTGTTTTTCCTGGGGCCATTAAAAAACTAAATTAATCAAGTCCAATAAAAGAGATTTTTCTATAGAACTATGCTTTCCTCATGTTCTTCTGAAACAGTTATAATTAAGGAGAAAGCTGACAGTGGTCTTTGCTTTCCTCTGAGGATGCTTGTGTTATAATAATTAAATGAGAGCATTTCCAAATCAGACAGAAGAAGCTGTTCAAAAGATCCCATGTTGCTGTATGCAAATAGGTCTATTATTGTGAGGAAAAGGCCCTGAGCAACCTGTCTAACCAGACCTCCTGGGGCAAGGAGGTGGGACTAGATGACCCTGGAAAATTTGTCCAGACTCCATGATTTTATGTCAAATTCTACAATGGCAGACACAGAAGGGATGCACCCAGGTCCTGATAGTCTGTAAACCAGGGCCCCTCAATACTTTGCATGATTAACTCTTCCTTACCCAAAAGGAGGATGTGTCTGCTAACACAGCAAAAAGTTAGGGTGCTCTCCATAGTCAGCTTTAACTCAGCTGTTTTGTACTATTTTCACACATGGCTTGCTCTCCTGGTTCAATCCCTTCTGACTGTTTGAGAGTCCTGACCCTTCTGTGTAGAAAGTTCAGCTGAGAAACTTCAGTGCACATCTCATCCAACCACTAATCTAAGCTGGTTAACCTTACAAAAAAGCCTTGTAATACATGAGAATGAGAGGATACCTAAATAAATTCTGTTCTACACCTACTTACAGAGCTTTGTCAGCACTTCATGCATAAATACACCTAAACCACTAAAGTGAAGTCTGTTTTTGAAGCCTACACCAGAATAGGGGACCTAAAAATAAATTTTAAAAAATCTTAGTGAGGATGTAGGCAATGGTATAAAACTTTAAATACCACAGGTTACACCTTTCTGATAAGGGGCACATCCTACACAGGCTGAAGTGAACACTATTGGGATGTATTTAGACACCTTTTTTTAAGAAGACTTTTTGGAGGGAGCTTCTCCCAGTCATGTTTCAAGTGGAAGCTGGGGCCAAAACACTCAACCACAGGAAAACAAAGCAAAACAGTGACATTAAGAGCAGAAGCAAAATGCATCATTCAGGGGTGGGGGAGAAATAATCCTCTTAAATAGAAAACCACTAAATTTTCTAGTGACGTGAACAGGATGGTGTTGCATGGGCCAGAACAATAGCTTTATATTAGTTATTTACTTAAAATAACTATAAGAAAGTCTGTTTAAACTTTTAGGAGATTACTTGTTGCACAGCAGGCAGCAATACTGTCCAGCTGTTAGATTCTACAATTCTGAGCATCTAGATTCCATGTTAATAGATAGTACAGAATTCATTCACTAAGACTTGTCACAGAAACACTTTGCCTCCATTCCTACCTTCAAAATAGGCAAGATAATTTTGTGAATAGGAGAGGAAAATATGCTCATTAATGAACTCAATTTAATTACCTGAAGGCTTGTTATCTTTTCCTCTCACCCCCAGTATTCTTATCACACCAAAGGATACAAACCTTTCTCTACAAACTTCTTTTCTCCTCTAATAAAGGAAGTTATTGAAAGCTAACAGTCTTACTTCCAGCACTATTTAGAGTTTTGAGAACAAACTAAAAGAAAGAATAGTTCAAAAGTTTTTAGCCAGAACATTGCTCAGTTAACTTATATAAGTGGCTCTGAGGGTGTGCCTGTATTTGCATTAGTTCACACCAGGAACATGCTTTTTACATGAACTGCCTGATCATTCCTGTTGATGGTGTGTTAGTTCACATCACAGAGCTGCCTTGGAACAAAGGAATTGGATTCCTCTCAGGTTAAACTAAGGTAACCTAAGACAATGTATGCCAGGAGCACACCTAATGGGTTCCAGCTGCAAACAGGCATTCAGTCCACAAGAACAGACTGGAGAGTCTAAAATGTAAAACCCTGAGGTGTTTGGAGTATAGGTCCTGGGTTCTCAATGCTGCTTTGATCACTGTTCTAGTTCAGCTGCACTACCTACACTGTGGCACACACAAGTTCAAGCACTACGTGTTTTCACTTCCTGCCCACCTGCTCACATCTCCTGGATGCAGCATCCACCTTTAGGATATGTTCTGTGCTTTCCTACCCATGAACCATCCAAGCAAATGTAAAATGAGCCTCAGTTCCTCGACCAACAACAAAACTAAACACAGGATTTTTGGTCTAATTTAACGTGTCCTACTTGAGAAACACTTGCCAGCATTCCCTAAGGGCTCAACACCAGGATATGAAAAACAATAATAAAAGCATACTGGTTATAACAACAGGCAAGGGAGCTTAACATGATGAAAGACACAGCAATTGTAGTAACTTTACAAGATCTTTGAAACCTGATGCTGTGATATGGTATCTTACACCTAAGAGGAGGCAGGAGATGCTCCAGGTCCTGGTACCAAGTGCATTCCTGCAGGGCCAAACAGCAGCCCCATGCTCTGCAGGGACCACAGGCAGCCCAGTGTTGCAGGAACTGAAGCGGTCAGATGCCAAAGCAGCTAAACACTCTGTTCAAACAAGATTTTTTCTTGTTTACTGCTCAGAGCAGCCTATAAGATTTCTCATCATTGCATTCTGGAACAACTGTGGAAGATCCCCACCTCTTACTTTCTCCCAACTTTTAGAAGGAGGAATTACATTTCCATTTCCTTTTTTTTCTTCCAGTTCTCTATGGCCTTTTGCTAGTCCTCTACAGCCTTTCAATAACAACCTGTTTTGAGAAGGCTCACCAGATCACCCTGTACCCAAGAATGAGGCCACAAGAATCCAGCTCCCCATTTCTTTTCAGGGTTCCCCAGTGCTGATGTTAAGCACGTTATCCACCCAACTGTCACAAAGCCACAAGTGAGACATCAGTTATGTTGGACAGCCTCTGAGAAGTGTGAGATTTAACAAAGATTCTCTACAACACTGTTCTACCCCCAGTACTCCAGGTAGCTGTAGTTCATTTTGCAGCTCCAGTTTTTGTTCTTGCATCTCTCTAAATAAAGTCCTGAATAATAGTTGAACAGGCTCTGGCACTTTAAGTGACAGATGAAGGGAGCAAATCCACTTTGGAGATGTCCACAGCCCTGGCAGGCACTGCTGAGCAGCTGAAGTAGAATACAAGGAGTACAGAGGGCAGGGCACTGGACAGAAAGCTTGAGAAATCTTTTTCAATGGAACAAACATAAGGTAAATGATTTAACAAAACAAAATTAAAAAATCACCAAAATTGCAAAACTGAAACGGTCACATATAGTTTTAAATCAATGCTATAGTAAGTCAGTTCAAACTACACAAACCTTAAGTTACTTTAAGTTTTTTTTTAAAAAAGTACACTTGCTTTGTTCACCTTGCACAGAATTCACATTAGAGTACTATTAATGATCCTATTTCTAATCAATTTCAGTTAGTCTACACATTCTAAAGAAATTTAGAGTTGTAAAAAGTAACACTGGAACCACAGAAAGTAAGCCTGGAATTTCCTGGGATATAATCTAAATCTAACCATAGCTCCACAATACAAGCTGGGCAGTGCTGGGAATTTGACTTCTTTTGTTTTTCTTTGGATGAGAAACTGAAACATTCAAAGACAATGGGGAAAGTAGAAAGACTTCTGAAAATACCATCATCCTGGCAGGACTGTGACAATGTAGGCCAGATATGAGGCATATCTGGACCTCAACCAAAGCCATACCACTCTGGATAACAAGGAAGTGAAAGATGGAGCTGTTAAGCCCAGTGACAGTTTATCAGTGGTACCAAACATACCCAGGTCAGCAGTTTTCATCGAGGAAGGAGACTGTCACTTGTGGTTTCCCTATATTCAACTTTGCTAATTTCATAAGGTCATTGAACCTAAGCCAGATATGAGCCATTAGATCAAACTTCATTCTCCTCCAGAGAGCTTAATGGAATTTAACGAAGTACTTTAAATGGTGTAAAAACATACAAAAAGCATCAACATCATGGCTCTGCAATGTTGCATCTTTGATAATCCTTCCTACTCCTTTGGCCCAGTCAAGTCAATTAAAAAACCATTTAGTCTGCTACTACAGACCATGTTTATTGTTTTCTCTATCCACTATGGATAAAGATTTTTTTTGTTTCTTTTTATTTTAAGATGGCAGCATTTTTCCATCCTTGCAAGACTCAGATAAGTTGCTTTTGCTTTCTCTCAAGGTTGCATTTTTTTCTCATTATTCAGGAAATTTTTGTTTCTGGTGAATTGCCTCCACAATGATAAAAAATACCTCCACCTAGACCCAGCCACACCACAAAATCATTTCCTATATCAGGTCATCCCTACTTATTTTCCATTTTGACAGAAACTCAACAAAAGAAAGGAAAAACATCTCAACATCCTAACTTTGTCAAAACAAATGGTTACACAAACTTGCCCAGCAGATGATGCACAGTTAGAACCAGTGATACATCCTTTATTAACAGTCTGAGGTCATTTAGCTACTTCTAAGACCTAGTTTTAGTATAACTTTTAATCCAAGAACAACTCTAAATTACACTGGAACATAAAAAATGGAGGGTATATCTCTTCTTGAGAGCCAGGCTGAAGCATTGGATCATCTGCTTAAGTTACCTCCACGTTTATTGAACATGGAAACCATGTTCCAACTTTTCTATTTACAAACGCCACTGCACATTTTGGCAATTAAGTAGCTCTTGGCACCAGAAGATTCCCAACTGCCTCACACCCATATTTTTTCTCACATTTTCATTTTCTTTCTGAATTAAAAAAGGACATTGTTTTCACCTGTTAAATTACAGTGGCAGCTGTCCAGAAACCAGGATGAAGGAATCTAGATTAAAATTCAATAGCACCAAACATAGCAGCTTCTTTTAAATAACAGCTTCCTTTGTACTGCTGAAGATAAAGGTCATGTCTGTAAGCCTTGTTTATTTTTAGGTCAGCACCACTTTTCCACAGAAAGTATTATCAATTTTGGTTAAAAGCAACATTTCCAATACAGTCTAATAAGTATTACAGCACACAATTTAAAGACAGCTGTGTGAACATGCTCAAGCTACCAAATCACCATTAAAGAGGTAGCTAAGAACTTTCTGTAATTCTACAAAGAGTGGCCACCCAAAGAAAGGCCACTGTTCTCCTTCAGCTCACTGATCATGGATCTGACTTGAGCAGACAGACACCAAGGAACAATGCAGACTGCATACAATCGATTATTCCTTCCCTCAGTACTTTCTTTCAGATGAGAGAGTTCACCCAACAGAATAGTGAGATACCTGGACAGAGTCCTTCAACAGACTAAGCATTCCTTTTGTGAGCTCAGTTTAGCTGGGCAGGTTGCAAGGGAACCTGGACTTACAATATCAGATCATCTTCACATCAGCTACAGGCTGCAAGGAAAGGCTTTGCTCATATGAGACCACCCATTGACAGGCACCTTAAAAAGGTAATAGGCACCCAGTCCCCCATCTTCAATGGTTTTCTATTTCCTTCTTTAAGCCTTTAAACCTTCCTCCTCCTCTCTAGCTTCTGCCTTCTCAGATACAGCTGGTACTACAGAGAAATGAAAGTTAAAAAGGAAACTGCACCAATCCCTCTCACCATCACCCCTTCCTCAAAAAACCCCAAACAAGAACAGGTACTGCTTTGCATTTACTTAAACCTCTCTTTTACAGCTTTAGTCAAAGACTTCTTGCATTTGAAAAGCAAATATTCACAGGCTCTTTGGATGGTCCTTTGAAACATACAGGGCTCCAGAAACCCTTACATTAATCAAAATTCATTAAAATAGGTTCTCAAGGGGAACAAACTTGTTCTTGGAAGGCTCAAGGGAAGGAATCCTTCCTTAGGCAGAAATGATACTAGCCCAGCTTTCAACCACAATCTCTACTTGCAACACGAAAGTGCCCAACAGCAGTAGAGGCACACAATACTTGAAATCACAAGGAAAACAGTGATATGGAAAGATCACAAATAACTTTATATATATATATATATTCTTTCTTACAAAAAGGAAGCCATCATTTAAACATCTGCCTGGAAAAAATCTTTTAAAGGGAATTTTATAGCTCTTGAGAAGTGAAATCACACACAAACTGAAGCATTACACTTCAAATTTACAGTTTTCAATCAGATCTGAGAGGTACAACACACCAAACCCTCAAAAAGTCAGCAGCATCTGATGGAAGTTTCAGGGCAGTAAGAAACCACTCTGTGGTGCAATGATTTAAGGCTTACTTTGTTATCTGCCATGCCCCACTGCTAGAACCCTGAGGCTCTGCAGCAGGATGGGACTTGTCTGCACATCGCCTACCACAGCTCAGGACCCCAACCTCAGCCTAGCTCTGAGCCCAGCAAAGCTGAACCATCTGCATCCCATTTCTGCCACTTCTGTGAGGGTTGTAGTAGCCAGAAGTTGAAGCCAAATTGCCTTAGACTGTCACAGCTTGCCACAAAGTGGTATTTGTCAGCTCTCAGGGGTTCTGGCAGCCACATCATTCCAATCAAGCAGGTTCAACAGAGCTTGCCAAGGAACCATTGGGTGAATCTGCCCTTACACTGGTGTGTACCACCCTGACCACAAATAAACAACTCACACAGGATCCCAAACTTGGAAGTAGACCTGTCTCATTTTTTCAACAGCCAGTGTAAAAATAACACCCATTTCCCCTTGACCTACTACATTTAATGCCTGAACCTTTACAGGAAAACAATCAACTGCCCTTGCTATCACAGACTACTTCAGCTGCATCATGAAGCTAAGGGAACATTTCACTCTGTTCTATCATATTTAGGGACCAAAAAAGATTTACCTGGGGTAGAAAGTTTAGGTTGGGGTTGCTACAGTATTTTCCATTATTACCAAAACTTTTTTTCTTGGAATAGCAAAATTTACTATATTTTGGTGATCAAAATGTATATTGAGTGTTCTTGACTGTGAGCATTTACTAGTCTAGCAGTCCAAAGAGCAAGTTGCCCTTTATATTTGAGGGGAACAAATAATATATAGAGATCAAAATTCCAAAGGATTTTGAAAATAATAATAAAAATATTTCAGTTGATAAAGGCACAGTTTTGAACTACATGAAGCAAATCTGTTCAGTCCTATATGTGCAAAAAAGAGAATAGCATCACAAAACAGTATAAAGCATATGCAGTTCTTACATGTGTGACATCTACTTCAAATCTATTTCCATCCATGTTCTTGTACAGAATTTTTCCATTTTAAAGTAGACTTTTTAAAAGTAGCAACATACAGGGAAAACACTAGAGAGTGCTCCTAAAAAAAGATACTCAAGCATGCAGACTTACTTGCATTCCCCAGGTACACTGCAACCCCCATGGAGCAAATTACATCCTTGTTTACACACAGCTGTAAACACAAAGATTCAGGCATCAGTCTGGGCAGCCAGGTACTCCTTAGCACAGCAGCAATGTGGGGCTGTTCAGGCAGGGCTCCTGTCATTTACCCTGCCTGTCGTTTGTGCAAAGCACATTGTCTTTGCCATGTTCCAATAGTTGTTGCTGCCAGCCAGTTATTTCACAAAACACAGCCCCACGGCAGCCAGAAAGCTTTGCAGCAAGAGTGTCAGCACTGAGACATTTTAAAATACAGGTGTTTTTAAGACTTGGTATAAGAGTGGTATTATGCTGGAAATCCCAAGCTTCAAATGATACACATGACCTCGAGTAAGCCATAAAAATGGGCCTCCCCATCATTAATAAGCTTTTCATTGAAAAGAAACAAAAAACAAAACCAAGAAGTCCGGAGCAGAAAGAAGGTTATGTTAAATAATCTTAGCACTAATTATTTACCGAAGGCAAAACGCAGAGAGGTTTGATTGAGTGGTACATTAAAAGAGAGGACTACACTTGAATTTCTCTTCCCATTAAGAGCTATCAGAAAGCTTTCAGCTTTGCAAGCTTTACACTTAAAACTTTTTCATTTGCAAAAATAGTGTTATGAGGGCATTTGTACAGGATTAAAGTCTACAGCATGAGTGATGATATCACTTCAATAAAATCTTACATTAGTGGATGGAATACATCATTTTACTCTGAAGAAACATCACCATTGAATAAAGTCAATTAGTAAAAAGATGTTTCACTGTTTTGAATATCAAATTTGAATACTAAATACAGCACACACCTGAAGCAACACTGTATCCTGTGCTCCACTCTTCACAGAGGATGTTTTATTTAAAGATTTGTATTTAAAGGACAAAGCCTGTACGTGCTAAAATTAACATGCTACAGCACTGACACCACAGAAATATCTATTGCAGTTCATACCTATTATATATAAACCAAGACTAACCTAAAACAAAGGAAACATACTACCTTGTTTACATTCCTCTCCCATCCAACCTTCCATGCAGGCTTTGTTTCCATTTTGATCACATGTGTAGTGACCAACAAAGTCATCCCGAGGGCCACAGAACTTGTTGCACAGAGCACTGTAGTAATTTTCATCACACTTCACCCTTATTTGTACTTCAAAGTGGGCAACAGGACCATTGATTTGTAGGGTCTTCCACCGATCTTCTGGGTTGATCATGCCAGCATGTGCCACTCGTTCGATCAACAAGTCTTCACCTTTTTAAAAAGAAAAGTAAATTCAGCACGGGGTTAAAGTTTGACAGCACACAAGGACATCTGGAATCCAATCAGAAGTACTCAACTGGTTAAGAGAAAACCTAGTGAAGAAAATGTTAAGCTGATAAAGATCTACAGTATAACTGAATTTTCCTTTGCCTTGCAAAGTTCATTACAGGAAGGCCAATTTTAAAAAGTGTCCCAAAGGAAATATTAAAAAACCTGGAACATAATCCATAGGAAATAGCTTATTTTTCAAGGCAGCCAAACATACCACACCCACATGCTGACAACTAGCAGCTTTATCTTGATCTGAGGCTCTTCTTGCCTCCTTTTTCTTATAAAATTGCAAAATCTGCATAATCTAGTGGCTGAGATAAAGTTCTCTGCTGTGAGTTTAATTTTAAAAATAAAGCAAAACACAAAATATTTAATTTGCTGCAAAATTACTGAGCAACAGTGAATGCTCTGGTAGGTTTGCATTATGTACATAAACTGGCCTGTTTCCATTTTATTATTCACTCTAAGATAAAGGCAAAACATCTTTAATAAGCATTTCATAGAACACTGCACAGCTAGTATTCGAAACTTTGAGAACAAATAAGTAAGTGAACCCAGGATTGTCAAGGGCCATTCTCAACTCTGTATCCTGCTTATCCTAATCCCCAGTGAAACTACTGATAAGTGTGATCCCTGCTGCAATCCCCTGTCAGCATCCTGCCTTGTCCATTGGAAAGCAGCAGCCCTGCTACTGCCAGGCTCCACTCACTGAGACCAGATTTGCACAAAGTGTCACCTATCCCAGGGGACAGGAGGATTCTAGGATGTCATGTTATGGAAACTGCCAGCTCAAAGTCTTTTTGCTTTTATGAATATCCATTTTTTATCTTTATCCATGTAATTCTTTGTATAGAAGCTTCAATACTAGGAGATGACACAATTATAGTCAGTACAACAAAACTAAAACTGCTTCAGCAAACATTGAAAATAAGCAAAGCACAAGTAAAGGTAGACAGTGAGTAACCCCAGTGACAGGAGTTTCCTAGTGTTCCACTATTCAAATCTGGTACCATCCTACTGTGCAGTTTTTCTAGATGACTGCAAGTTGCAGCTGGAACTCTAAACATTATTTAAGGACAAGAAAAAGGTACAGAAGCTTCACTTGCATATATTAATTTTATACCCATTTATGAAATAGATATAATATTGTCAGCTCAGAGCTCTAGCACCCATTTTCTTTAAATAAAAGTTCTGTAAAGTGAATGCTAAAAGAAGTGAAGAACCAAAAACTTGCACACAGCAAGAGGGTGAAACAGTAGTGAGATAAAATCTAAAGCTCAAATTTTTAATAATATACAACAGGCCAAGCTAGTAGAAAGCAATACTAAGCTATCACCTTCAGCAAATGCGTTTTACCTAGTTCCTTTCTAGAACTCATTAACCTACTCTGTTTAGAAAACAAAACCCAAGGAGTGACTGTTTCTCAACTAGAAAGTTACTGACAGTTTAGAAATATCCTGTGCATCTCTTACCAAAGAGGCATTTTCCCCACAGCATTGTAAGAGGTCTCATTTGACAATTTCAGTCATGCCAACATTAAAGGAAAGTTAGAGAAGCAGCAAGCTCTGAAAAGTATCTTGCTCTCTTGACATCTTTTTTCAAGCTTGTTTCTACAAAAATGTTTCAGTTTAAAATTAAAGAATATTGAACTTAAAAAATCCCTTTTAACTAAGAATTGAAAGGCACTCCAGTTATTAAGAACTCTCAGTATCTCTCCGCTTTATTATTAAAAGTGATATTGCCAGGTATAGGCTGTAAGTCATTGCTTGCTTGGACTAGATTGCACAAAACATTCTGTGGCTAGCCAAAACACATTGAAGTCTATCCCTCTTCTTTAACTCTCTCATTCCTATGCAAGAACTCCTCTGTCCTTCAGCAGCACATGGTCAGTAGCAGAGTGAACAAGAAATGGACAGAAAGGGCTGCCTGCGTTTCATTTTTGACCAACAGGATATTTATCACACCAGCCATCATTAGGAGTTTAATGATTAGGTAGAATCATAGAATTGTTTAAGTTGGAAAAGACCTTTAAGATCATCATGTCCAACCATTAACCCTGCACTGCTAAGGCCACCACTACACCATGTCCCCAAGTGCCACATCTACATGTCTTACATACCTCTAGGGATGGTGACTCCACCACTTCCCTGGGCAGATTTCAACATCCTTTTATAATCTTATATTTCTCTAATGACTATTGATTTGAAAAACTATAAAGGAAAACATGCTGAATCACTGGATGGCCAAGGAAATTTGAACAAATAGCAGATATACATCACAGAGCTGCTTTCCAGCTGTAAGCAACATGGGCTCCTTAAAAACAGCTGCAGCAGCCACTGCCATAAAAGTGTTTCCTCAAAGTGCATCAAATGGACTGAAGAACAGGTCCTGAGATTAAAGGAGTGGCTTGTATAATAAAAACCTTATCAGGCATCTTCAGGCTAATGGAGATTCAGCAGACCCAGTTAAACAACTGGAACAAGATTACAGCTTCTGCAAATACACCTATGCAGAACAGACCTCTTGATACCAGGGGTCGAGAACAGGGGTAATAACCCAAGAGTGCTCTTTTTTCTTTTTCAACACTCAAACTTTATCTTCACAAGCTCCTCTGCAAGGGAAAGTATTCAGGGTCTTAAGGGTTTTTCCTTAAGCTTATATCAGTACAAGTAGGGCTTAACAGCCTAAATAAGCAAGGCAAAGAAATTACTCTAAACCACAAAAGACATCAGGAAAGTAGCTCCAAGCCATTTCATTTCTAATAGTAAATTCTTAAGTACCAGAGTTAACCATGAGCATTCTGTTTTACTTCAAATTTAAAACTGATCCCAAGTAGAAGGTGCATCTTCCAAAGAGATCTGTAACCACAGGGAGGAATGTGATTGTCAAGGTTTCTCCTTCCTCTCCCACAATACCAAAGTGCTTCTGGAGATATTCAGTCTCTCTCACCAAACTGTGTTGCTGAGAAGTTTGCTCTCTGTATCCAGCTTTGCCATAGAAGTTCACCTTAGGCATCTACAGACTCACTACTTTTAGCCCTCAAGTAAAGGCATAACTGAATTTGCCCGGTTATTGGTCCAAAAGCATCATTCATTACTGAAACTTACATACAAAAACAGCTCCCAAGCAATTTCCAGTTTTCTACAAGCCTCTCTAAAAAAGCAGGTAGTGGTACAGATGCTTGCATAAGAGGAGATGATGGCTAAAAGGTAGTTCTTTAACTAATGTTCCCAGAGCATCTGAGTTTTTAGAAGCACCTGACTTTTGGAAGAGAAAACTTTATCCAAAGAGTGTTTAACTGTGCAAAACACAAATAGGAACACTGCTCATCAGCACCCTGACCCTTAACAGAGGTCACACCTTCCCAAAAATCCAACAGGGGACCTGTACAAAAGGTAATGCTGGTAGTTGTTTGCAAGGGAACACACTATGATAGCACATGAACTTCACATCCAAAGAGATAACAGGTGCCCATTTCAGGAAGGTGCATTCCCTTCAGCCTTTTTCAAGCACCCATTTCAAAAAACCTAAGGACAGATTAACGGGAAAGAGGAAGGCAAGCACTGCATCCCTGCAGTACACACAGAGTCAAATGGAAAGTTACTTCAGAGGTGAAGATGCCAGCGTGCTTTGTCATGGCAGGGCTGGGCTGGGCATTGCCAAGCCCTGTGCTGCACAGCTGAAGGGTGCCAAGCCCAGTGACTTACCTGGAAAGCAGCGTGAGCTGCTGTGACAGATGACAGCAAACAGGCCCTTTGCAGTGACTTTGTATCTAAGCCAGTTTCCTCTCCCCCTCTTCCAGCCTCCCAAAGCAAACAAGTGGTAACACTACACTGCCACAAGCTTACCCTCGAGCCAACCCTGCTACAGGAGAAAAACAGGAGCAGTTCAGGAATCAGGGTCTGAAAGATCCTCTCAGAATGTGAAATTAGAGGGAAGTACAGAGGAAGCATTTGCTGGGGCAGACTTGCTCTTGAGCTGGTACTTCACTGCTCTGAGCCCCCTGCCTTACTTCCAATGAGTGCAAGAAGAATACAGGATGCTTGGATACAGAGGATGACAGGTTCTAAAACCTTAAAGTTGTTCACTGCAAGCCCCTCTTTCTAGGTTTTGTGGGGTTTTTTGTTTGCTTGTTGTTTTATTTGGGGTTTGTTGTTTATTTTTGTTGTTGCTGTTGTTTTGTTTTTGTTTTGTTGGGGTGGGGTTGCTTTGTTTTGGATGGGTTTTTAATACCCCTTTCAGAGTCCAAGCTGGAACACAGAGCCTACATTTAACTTTCAGCCTTACTCGTCCCCATTAAAGGAAAGCAAAACCTGACTCTAGAACTAATTAATCAGCTTATAAGCAGACTCTGGCTATTACTTTGATTAATCTTTCTTACAGTAGAGTAACAGAAGATACATGTAACCTGATCCACGGATCAGCACAGTGCTCAGGATTGATAGGGAGTTAAGCTTTCCACAGACATTCACTTCACCCCTCCAGGATGCAGATATTGTTCATCTTTTCTCTGCAGGAGTTGCTGTATTCCCTTTCCTCTTCTTACATGTGAATTTTTACTGAGCTGTGCCTGTTTAGCAGTTCAGGAGTGCTTGCAAAAATACAAGGGAAGCGTCTTTGCATCTTGACAGATTCACAAGGCACAACCTACTGAAGGACTCACTGCCAAGATCACTCAAAAAAAGAGAAAACCTTCCAGCATTAAGGAATTCTTCCTGGGAATCTTACATTCAAGTATAAATTGAAGCACAGTAAAGCAACACATCTCTATCACAAAATCAGTAAACAGACTACAAGAACATTTAACCAAGACAAGCATTTAGCTAGTCTCCTGCCCAATTATAGACCAAGAAAGCATTCCTAAATTCACCTGACAAGCCTTCTAGGTGTCAGATGCAATACAGCTTAACAGTACCTCTCTCTGGCAGCCTAAATTAAAGGGAAGTTCACTTTCCATCAGCAGTTTCTCATGAGAGCTAAACTGTAACCTGACACGTATATAGACTCCCACAGTTCATGGAAACTGTTAAACGAAGGAGATGGCACCCTGGGCCTCCAAAAGACACTCTAGATCCTTTTGGCCCGAAATTCAGGGGAAAAAAAGAAGCGTAACATGAACGCAAGTAAAGAGATTTGTTAGAACATGATAAATTGAAAAGCATGACAGACTTAATACAAGCCTGAAGTGACAGTCCTCTTGTCGAATGCATTTAAAAGAAATCTGGGGTTTAAAGCTACATGTTTGCAAAAGGATTCTGAAAATTCTAAGAAATAAACAAAGTTAGAAGATTATTACTTATTAAGGAGCTAATTAAAAAATGAAATCCAGCACTTAAATGCATACGGATAATTTGTAGGATAAGCTGGCTCTTCATGTTTTATCCCTTCTACACCACCTCATGAGTTGATTTGCCCCTAGATAAATCATTCCCAAGTTCGAAACCATTTAAATTCATTAACATCACATAGTACTTTCTGAACAAATCATTCAAGAGGATTCTTCCAATCTATTACTATGTAGGATATGTAAACTTATTCAAGATTCAGGCTTACTCTGCTCAGCACATGAGATCTCATTTTGAACATCATGCCCAGCTTTGGGAAATGCCATTCAAGAAGGCTGTGGACCAACTCAACTGAAGGATTGCAGCAACATAAACATCATAGATTTAAAGAAAACACAGCTAATAGAAAAAGGCTGCAGGAGCTGTTAAACAAGACAAAAGTTGAATTCTAACAGGAGAAGGGTTCAGGAAGAAACTACAGCTTGTCATTACTTTGTCTATCATCAGAGTATGTTAGGAAAATGCAAATGAAACTGATCCAAATCTTCAAGTAAAAGGACCCTGAGACTCTAACACGGCCTCAATATCAATTCAGCTTTGCCAAGTTTTCATGTTTGATGCATTTTGGTAACAGTGCTCAGTGAAACAGCAGAGAATGGAACTGATAATGATTTGGGACCTCTTTGCTATCTTAGAGTTCAAACATTTCTCTTCCTCCACACTGATCCCAACCAAAAGAAAATAGTCCATCAATAACCACAATGCAAGTCTGAGGTTCAGTTTATTCTTGTGGCAAGTAGCAATGGTTATTTTAAGACAGATTTGTAAATCATTACCAAGGAGTAGGTTTGAGCTGGAGTCCTACTTCAGCAGCATTATGACAATCAACATCTTTATATAATTTTCAAGTATTTCTATAATAATCTTGCTTTCCTTCAGATCAATAGCCCTGCTTTGACACTGAGCATTAGCACTCATAGACTGAAAGTGCAAGGTAAGTTCCAGCAGTTGAGGAGAAACAGAAGGGATCATACCATGATTTAGAACACTTTCATCAAGAACACAAAGCATAGTTTCCTTATGGACAGCAAGAATGTCTACCTGTTCACCTAATCATGAGAAGTATTGCACATCATGGTTACAGGCAGACTGAGGAGAATTTAAAGTGCAACTCTACAGCACAGATTATCTTCCTTTTTAAAAAAGGGCCTACCATGATTTGCTAACATTTTTCAAAGCTAATGATCAGGAGTTGTCACACAACCTTCACTTAATATTACCCATTCTTTTCCCTATATAGCCATAATTTTTCACAGTTCCTAACCGAATACTCACTGTTCAGATTTGTACATGCCCTTTATATGGACAGCAGCCTACAGCCTGATTTTGAGGGGTTGCTGATTCCAGCAGGACACAATTTTCCCCCTCCCCAGTTTGCACACATGCAGCACAGAATAAGTACAAACTCCAGGCTTTACATAAATACTCACCAGCTTTTGTATCATTATCCCAATCCCACGCTTCCAATATTAATGTGAACGATCTCTGAAAAGAAACAAGACACCAATTAGACAGTAACAAAAAACTACTGTTATAACCAAACAGACTTGAAATAAGCAGATATTACTGCTACAAGAAAGCAAACTGAAGGCAGTTAAAAATTTCACTTCTGTTGTCATGTGAAAGCCCTTGAAGGCATTTTCTCAAAAGCATGAAATATAACAGCATTAAAAATTGTGGGACAAGCCATGCTAACAGCAAAACAAAAACAACCCCCCACACACAGAGGACTGAATTATTATTCTCCTCCCACTGCATCTAATTCTCAGCTTTGCTTAGCCACAGAAATCTTTTTCAGAAGCAGCCCTTCAAGATTTAAATGAAATGAGGTTCTGAACCTTGGGAAACAGCTAGGATATGTAAGACTTAAACAACTGAACCACCTAAGACATAAGTCTATACCAGATCTGTTTTACAGAAAAACATATCCAAAGAAGAAACACACAATTCACCCTGCATCTAGCAAAAATTTAGTCTTCTTTCTCATGAAAGGGTAGCATGAAAAACAGACCTATAAAATACAGCAGAAACAACTATTACAGTAAGCACACCTGGTACTGTGCTTTGCCCCAAGGAAAGAAAAACCCCATGATTTCAGACAGTTTAAAAATTATTTAGAAGAAAGAACTTGAAGGCTTTGACTTCATGAAATCAAGGCTTCAGGCATTTTCTCTGGTTTTGTGATCAAATATGCAGGACAGATGTTGATATTCAAATACTAAACTTATTCAGGAAAAAAGCCACCTTACACATACAGGTAATTTTTAACTGTTTTGGCATTTAACAAGAAGAGCTGTCAAACCATTCAGCTTTGATAGCTTCCAACTGTTCCAAGTAATAGAGATCCTCATATACATTCAAAACCAAGGAAAAAACCACCAAGAACAGAAAGAAATATTGCACTACTGTTCTAAAACCCTCCTATATGCATCTCCATGCTTAGAGGCAAGCCACACCAAACCTGAAGCTCATCGAATATAGCAAAGCCAAGGCCTAATGTGTGCAGAATCCACACATCACTGATGTATGAATTCACATGGATATGGAGATGTTCAGCCAAGAGATTGCAAGCACTCTCTTCAGAAGAGGATTACATAAGAATTCAGCCACCTTTCACAGGGTCCTTAGGACCATTTTACTGTTATATAAAGAGATCTATGTTTTTTACTTTGAGATAGCCCTTAAGGGCTTCACACATCCCTCAGCTCCCCAGCAAGGAGGGTCGATCATAACATTGAAACCTCCCCATTTTAGAACAGCAGCAACAATAAGATCAGTGCAGCACCCTAAGCAGAAGGGCTGTTTTTCTGAGGTCTTCCATGGCTACAGCAGAAATCATTCTACTCTACCCAGAAATGCACTTAACCGAGGGCATATTTTTCTATTGCTCAGTTACATTAACACACAAATCACAACTCAGCCTCTGAAAACATGTCTTTCTTCTGTGCTTTCAGCTTCAGACACAGACAAGGGAATATGATTTTACAGCATTGACACAGAAAAAGGTTTAGTGGTGACTATTTAAGAGTACACTCAAGGAAGGGAAAAGGGAGCTCAGCAGCGACTATACTGGACAGAGGCATACCTGAGTTGGTACTGCCTTTGGAAAAGGGCAACTGAGAGATCAGCTGAGAAAGGAAAAGCCTCTATTTCCAAGGTATGACAACACAGCACAGCTCACAACTCCACCCAGCTTTTGAAGACAAATATTAGTGGAGCGTTTTAAGTAGCTTCACCCTCCAGCTCCCTGCTCTCCCTTGCCCCCAGTCTCAGCACTTAGGGAAGCAGGATAGGATTCTCCTGTATGCTGAAAACACTACCTGCAACCCCCTTCCTAACTGCTACCTGAAGAAAACCCACACCATACAATGAATAGTTGAGAAAATAAGTACTGTAATAGTACTGGCCTAACATCATCTTCAGGCAACCACAAGTCTTCTTATTTTGCATCAAATTTATGAACTAATCTAGGCAGGACTGTGCAAATCAGTGCAAGATCCAAAGCTCTGTTATCCACCTCTTCCATTTTAACTACTTGTCTTCTAACACATCCCTCAGTTTTCCTGTGTTCCATTGATCCGTACTAGAAGTACAAACTAGTACTCAAGTGCTTCCAGATGTCCACTTACTTACCCTAGGTAAGTGCTGGTCTTTCCTACTGCAAATTGGCTGTTGCCTCTGACTGCCCACACAAGGCAGAAAAAAAATCTAAGCTGGACTTGCTGTCCTAGGAAACAGATCAGTCATTTATGCTTTCCCATCATGCCATTTGAAAGCAGATTTGTATCCTTGTTCAGGATAAGGAATTTTCACGGGTAAGGAGAGTTCCACACAATGCATTGTTCCAGCATGCTCATGTTGGACAGTGTGAATGAAGATAAAGAGGCCTTCTACCCATTTTAAGATGCTTAAAACAAGGAATCTCACAGCTCTGGTGGCAAGTCTCATGATCTAAGTTGCCATAGTCTCTGGAGTAGAAAATATACCTTTATCATCTTAAAAAAAGTCCTTATTAGTACATTATAAGCAATGACCCTGGTGCACAGCTGCTCCTCCAAAACGTGGAAGAGCCCACACAGCTCGTGCTGCCTCCTCGTGGCTTTGCAAGCCCCAGGTCCCAGAGGCCTGGTCTCCAGCATTTGCTTTTACCATCCTCCCACTGGGCACCACCAAGAACCACAAGGCCACCCATAAAAAGCCACCCATAAAAAGTATAAAGAACCTACACAACAAAAGACAAGACCCACACTGTTAAATCTTTTCACTTCCCCGTGTCTGCTTACAGGCAACAGGCTGGCACTTGGCTGTTCACATGTGAACAAGCAGGAGGAGTGCAACCTTTTGGGAAGGCTTGTACTCACACTTGTAGGAGATTAGAGATGCTAATCAAATGGCCTTAAGCAGTATTGATAGACAAATGTGTCTATCTACTGGACCATCAGCTAGGACAGTTCTCAGTCATGCAGTCTCCTGCTCTCTACTGAGTTACAGAGTCACCCTTCAAAAACTCCAACAGACACAGCAAGAATGCACCAATGAAACTGATTTGTATGGTTGTCTTACCTCTAGAGAAGACAGTTAAGGTTACCAACCCAGCTTGTCACCCTTCCTCATCTCCAGCTAGTCAATAACTTTAAAGAGGAATTACTCCCTGTGGTAGTGCAAAGGCTCATCATAATACAACTACTACACCTCAAAACAGAAAACTGATCCTTAACCTACTGGGTAAGAAAACCCCAAACAGTCTTGCCTACTACTTCATATATCAAGTCTTGCACTAAATCTGATTACATTTCTTTGAATATTGCACTTCACTCTAAAACAGCAGCTGAAAATTTACAAAAGAAGCATCTGTGTTACTAAATATGTTCGTAGTATGCTGCACTGAGAGCTTCCCAGTGATAGCTCAACTATCAGAAACATGTTTGACTATCAAAATGATTTATTAGTGGAAATTTTAACATCCGTACACTCACCCATAGTGTAACATTACCCAAAAAACCAAAGTAAGAAATAAGTTGAATAACACTAATAGATAGAATTTTTTAAGGATATTTCCAGCTTTGTAATGGCCATACTCATTTTGAGAGCTCTGCCATTGGGTGACATTTAGTGACATCTGCACTGTTCAACAGAAAGTGTAACACAGACTACCCAGCACACCATCTAACACCAGCTGCAAGTAACTCATCTATAGCAGAGACACTGACACCAGACATCTTTCTTACATTGTGCTTACAGGAAACAGCAACAGAACTGGCATTAACTTAGCTCTTGTGCAGAATCTAAGGTCTACCCACACTGCAAATCTTTAACCCCTCCCATCATCCAGCAGTGTCTTGGCTCTTTAAAGTACCTTTAATATGAATAGGCAAATGGAAAAGTTATTTAAGATCATGTTCTCCACAGAGACTGTTGATATGAATGGAAGTGTGTCCAAGTTCATGCATAAGTCTAACAAAAAACTTTATACAAGTATCCTAAGAATGCCCCAAAATCATGAGTCTTATGCATAATACACACACACACTTACTTCTTTAACTTGCACATAACCCTTGCTGTAGGATGATAACAGCAGGACATGAATATTCCAGTCTGTTCTGATACATATAAAAAGGTTAGTGAAGTAGTACTCTTGTTCATGTCAACCAGCACTAGCAAAATACTTAGAAAATATTTTTAAAGTGACCATGAAGGAAGTTGGAGGGGGAGGGGATGGGGGCATGGAACATACAACACCAAAAATACATTGATTCAACTGACTTTGGTGTCTAGGTTTATCCTCTGGAAAGAGTTAAACAGACCAACAGCATTTGTGCTCATCAAATCAAAACCCAGAACATGTTAAAGGCTACGAGTGAGAGGCACCAGCACACTTCTGCAGAAGAGCACAGCTTATGCAAGAACCACCTCGTAGGAGTTAACCAAACAGATATGCCAAGTAGCTTGGAAAGATACAAATTAAGTCTGTTTATCCTGGTGATGCTGCTTCAGTTGTGTTTTTTTTCTCAGGATTGGTGTTGACACAAGCAACTTCAAAGCATTATTCCACTGTTTACACCAAACAAAACACTCCCCCATACTATCCCAGCGACCTCCTTTCTGGGGAGGGGGGAACAAGACCTGTAATATTGGTTTGGCACTGTCTTTTCATGAACTATTACTATTACCTTGATATCTGCAAATCAACAGTCAAAAGGTAAGAGCTTTTTGGCAAACCAGACTTTTCATCCCAAGAAAGATGATCAATCTGATGACAGCACTTTCATTCAGGTATAGAACTTATATTCTCCAACTCACACTATGGAAAATGCAAAATGTAAGGATTGAGCTGAAATCAACACTTGAAGTTTTCTCCATCAATATCATTTTATCATGTACTATAACTTTCATTCTAACAGTCAAAAAATTATCAATTTCATGTGAAAAGGACTGACTGGCATTTCTACAGGGAAAATCCTTATTAAGAATCAGCTATAAAGTAGAAAAAACAAATCCCAAGCTCACCTTATCTTCCTGTCCCACAGTCACATGGTAAATGCAGGGTCTCACCACCAGTAAATACTGCTTCTTTTCAAACCTCAATCAAGCACAGGCAACATCTCTATTCAAACATTCCAACTGTCCAAACAGCAGCAGCATATCACTAGTCTTAGTGCTAGCTGATTTTTGTAACTTCTGGAATAAGCCATCACCAGTATTTCTTCCAGCCAAGTCCACTAAGTCTTGATCAGCAAGAGAACTCCCATACTTGGCTTTCCTAAGGAACTTGAGATAAACGAGGCAAGCACAAGTCTGGGGGCTTTCCCCCCCCTTTTTTTTGTTTCAGCACCTCTCCCCCTCCCCCATGGCCATGGAAAAAGCTGACTTCAAGGCAAGCATATTCCATTTCCTTCCCCAGGAACTCTGCAGAGAGTTCTTACAAATTCCTCATGAATAACCCAGAGGTGGAAAAGGGACTAAGCAAGAAATGAAGAAAGATTCTGAGAAGAACCAGGACTCATCTTCAATACAGGTTTAAGGGCAGCAACTAGTCAGCAGGTTTATCTTTTAGAAACAGACATTATGAAGTCATAATGGAGACCTTTACTGAAGGAGTAAGTGATCCCCATTTGGGGGGAGCATGGGAGGATGGGGACAGGGACCAGGTGGGGGGATTTTTTTGAAACTTGAAGGACATTTCAGCCACTCACTCTCTGCTGAATTCAGAGACCATCCACCACACAAAACCATAAAGACGCCCATCCTATAAACCCTCATTTTTCATTTAACGAGCAAGCACAGTGAGTCCTAAACAATAGCCTTCCCTTTGGAAACCAGGGCCAAACAATCCCATTTTTTTTAGGAGTGGAAGGCTGGGTTTGCTGATGCAAACATCAGCAGCAGAGAGCAGAAAGCAGTTGAGCAAGTTGAAGTTTTCTATTTGTGAGCAATTACTGCAGTTATACTCCTCTTGGCCCAGTCACAAAAGCAGGACGATGTTTACAAACTCTGGAGCCCTACCGTTGTGTGAGGGGGAACTCTTTATGAATTAGCCCCACCTGACAATCTTTAGGAAGTCTGCAAAACCAGGGAGGGGTGAGAGGGGCTATTTTTTGCCATGATTAACACAACAGGCTGATATCTCCACCTACATGGGTTTGAACACTCATTCCACTCCTCCACCAAACTAAGCAAAATCTAAGCTGGAGGGGTGTGTATGTGTGTGTGCATATGGGGGTGGCAGAGGGAAATCTAGTCTACTAAGATAATTTCATTGCAAAAAGAGCATAAATAAAAACAACAGGTGAATAAGAGTCAGTCCTGGAGTTAATATATCAAATTTAACACCCAGTTGAGACTCACTTCAGGTAAAGAAAGTTACACAGCTACCAGGTGAAAGAATCCTACCAACAACCAGCTGCATGCCTCTGAAAGATAAAACAACCTGAAGAAGGAACTCAAAGGGGTATTACAACATCTATTGGCAGTGCCTAGTGTTTTGTGAAAGAGAAGCATGATGTACTTCTCTCCAGGGTGATCAAACTACCAGGATCATGATATACTTTACCAGATGATGTATCTGTAGGAAGATCTTCAAATGAAAGTTTTAAGATACTCTAATCCTGCTGCAATGGCAGAATGCAGCAGGAGTTTCTCAATATGAAGGGGTCCTTAGGTATCACAGAACAGCAAACATTTCAGCTATTGAGTTCTTAAAATCATCTCAAGTCACATACCAGATTTAGCTAATGCCTGTAGAAACCCATTTTCACAAAAGGCCAAATGCCATGACTGACGGGAGCTCCTCAGGGCAGGACATTAATACAGTCACCTCAGACCACGTGAAAGCAAAGAAAAAGCCCTCTGCAGATCCATCTACATATGACTAGCTAAACCATTGGAATAGAGACTCCACAAACTTCTTGTAACTTAGCACCCTAGACAGAAACTCAAAGCAAATCTCAGCCAAGCCAACCTTGTGACAAATGCCAAGTGTTAGAGATGCGCATTTGTCCAGGGCTGGCCCTGACCTCTGACAGCACCCTGTGCCAGCCAGCTGCTGCAGCCAGGGCAGCAGCATCCCTGAGGAAAAAGGAAACATGCACCCCAGCAACAGTTTTCACAGTGCCAGGAGCAAGTCAATAGCTTCTTATTTATAAAACCTGCAGGAGATGTCAGCAGGCAGCAGTCACGTGAGGATTTCATCCGAAGAAGAGCTCATCTGCTGGCTGCTCCCAGCTCATGGGACACCAAAGGTTCTAGAAGAGCCCCTCCCTGTTTCAAAGCAGTGCCTTTCACCATTACACACATAGCAGTAATGCTAGTCCAATGGAACAGAAGCAATGTTTGCCTCTGCTTTTTATAGCTGCCTGCTATTCATCCCCACCCTATCCATCCCCCTCCCCTGATTCCAGCATGTACACATCTCTGCTGTGCTCAGGGAGATTAAGTTCCAACTATGAAGTCCAAGCTGCCAACTGTGGCCAATTAAATTTGGACAAACACCATAGGATTGACTTCCAAATCATCTGTTTTCCATATGCTTTCAGAACTAAACAGAAAAAAAAGGCATCAGTGAAAATTCAGCTACTCAGGTACAAGGACTCTCATGAAAACTTGACTTTCTTGAGATTTTTCCAGGAAGAAACAAGAATATCAGTATTTAATACCAATCCATATAATCTATCTAAGTTTTCTTGAAACACCTCTATTTTATTGCAAGTGCCTTCTGCCTATGCCATTTCTAGATGCCTCCTCTGAGACACAGATCCCAACAAAAGTATTGGCTTATAAAAGTAACCAATTCATCAAGGGACACATAGATTATTTTTCCTAACTGGATAAGCAAGCTTAATGCTCATGAAAAAAATCATAAATTTCATCTTAGATGAATGCCCAGTAACCACAACTTTATTCTAGTTACTAGAAGTGTGACATTCTGCATGGTCTTTAAACAGCTTCTTAGTCTTACTGATTTTCTCTTTCCATGTTCTCTTTCAGAATTCTTTGTACCAAATGCCATAATAGGAGTACAATATTACAAATCTCATTTTAACTACCAGTCTTGTTGAATATAAGCAATTTTCAGAAAGCCTCACATAACCCTGAGTTAATGACATCTGTTACTGTGTTCTTCTGTGCAAATCTCTATTGATAAGCAAGGTTTCACAAAATACATCTTGTGACTTGCCAGTTCCATAACCAGCTGCTCCTTCATCCACCAAAGCCATCTTGTTTCTAGCTAAGCGAGTTCCCTTCACAAACTCAACACAAATTCTTTGATCAGATCACAGCAAGAGATCTGCCTCCCACTCTCATCCATGCCCTGACTACTTAATATTCAGAAGTCAGTTGAAAAGAACACCCTTGGAGAGAATGAGAGGTTCGAGAAGAGGGAGGAAATACAGGGAAAAAGACATTCAGTGTTATGCCACTGTGTGATACTGGAAGGAAGCAGTGTGGTTCTCCTGGTGTCCCTCTCCCATTAGATGGGATGGGCAGCAACCCCCAAGAGGGAATGTTAGAAATCAAAAGTCCACAGAAATGCAAAAAGGAGGAACAAAGAAACAAATTATTTCCATGAGAGAAATGAAAGAGCTGGCCAAAACTCCTCAGCCTGGAAGAGGCACAACAGGAATATGTGATAGAAAGCTAAACATTTCAAAAGGCCCTGGGGATAGTCAGGGGTAGATTATCTACTTTCATACTCTTAAACAAGAACTAAAAGGCATGAAAGTAAGCTAACAGGAAAGTCAGAGAAGATGGCACTTTGGGCAGAACTTGGCAAAATGCTACACAGGTTGCCTAAAAGCGAAGTGGTTTTAAGAGTTTTGTGGGTCCAAGGCTAGACTGGCACAGATATCTTGGAGAGACCAAGCACAACTAGTTCAAGAAGCTCCCAGGTTGAAAACAAAGCCTGGGAGAATGAAAACCAGTTTTCTATATTCTTGGCCTTAATCCCCAACGAACATTTGTTTGCATTCCCTGAACTCCAGTTCCAGTACAGGTGTGGTTCTAAAGTATTTCACTTTTTCTGATGGCTGACATTAACACAAGAGACTGCTAAAATAAATAAAACAATTACATTGTAGAATCCTGCATGCCTGCCTAAGTCATTACCACCTATCCCAGGGTAATCAAAATTGTGACCAAGGAGTGTTTAAGGAAAAAAAGGAAGCCAGGAAAAACAAAGCACAGTTCTAAATCAGATTTATAATTATATCTCAGAACTCCTCTTTGAAAACCATGACAGAAGAAGCCATAATTGGAAAATCTAATCAAGATTCTCGTTTCTGCAATACTGAAATGTCACATGAAATAGAACAAATGCAAAAATCACCAACCCATGTATGCAATTCAGTCAGGTACCTGCTGCAGTAAACACAGCAAATGCTATTCAGATAAAAAGACAAGCTGAGCTAAAGCCACTAACTGGGAGATCTTACTTTTTAGAATAATGGTTAAGAGGACTGTAGGCTTCTGAAACTTCCCCTGAGGAAAAGGTAAGCCAGACAGTCTTTTAATAGTGATTAAGTCAGGTGACACGAAGCAGAACATACTGTCATTCAAGGCAAGATAACAGAAATGCTCAAATACAGCAAGCATTTATCATTTCACTAGAGGAAGACTGACAGGTGTCAAATGAAATACTAAGCTTTCCAGTTTCATAACCATTTTTCACACAAAAATTCATCAGCACATTCGTGACAAAAATCCTGGTTTAACAATAAGAAAACCATTCCTGGGGAAGAATGGCAAACCAAGGTTTACACAGAAAAATAACCAAAATAATTCGGCCTTTCATCTCAAGACTTTTGGTATTCTATTTACAGTAGTCAAACCAATCCCTACTGGCTTCTATGCAGCACAGATGAAGGCTGGTGCTATTCCTAATTAACCTTCCTCCACTAAGAAAGTGATTCTGCACTGTCTGCACGTGTCACCGAGCCAAGAGACAGACATGCTATTCCACACCAGCTGAAGAGCAAGCAAGAAATACTTCCCCCATTAAAAGCCAGGCCTCTCAGTCACTCAGGAACCAGTCTAACGAACAAAACAGCTTTCAAAACATCATCTATGCTCTCCAGGGAGAATTAGGGGAAGAACAGAATAGGAAGGGAGAAGACTAGGTTAGCATGACTGGCACAAAAGCTGTGAAGGCAAGAGCATCTGTGACGGTCTGGAAATAACTAAAAAAATGTTACAACTTAAAAGCTGAAAAGGAATAGAAAGTAAAAAAATCAAAGACATGCTACGCAGCTTACCCTAACTTGATTGAAGCACCCCAAATGCAACACTGCCATCCATAAAGCACTTCTTCAAATATTGTAAGGAATCCTTGTCATTACTCAAGACCCCAGACACAAACTACTGGAAGAACCAGTCTCTTCAGAGCCAACCAGATTAATTAGCTAGTTTTCCAAAAGATGTTTCTAGATACTGTGCATGGATATCCAGAGTACTCCTGAAAAAGGGCAGCAGCAGATATATCCACTTAGCCCTGCAGATCCACCTCTATATCTGTGTGCCTGACAGCTGCTACAGGCTCAGCCCAGGCCTCAGACAACACAGATTCAGAATCTGAGCAAAGATCAGAATCCTTAGTGACCTCAGGAAATACATTTCAGACCAAAACCAACAACAGTAGGGAAGCAGGAATGAAGACATCACAGGCCTTCTAGAGCCATACCTATAAAGGCAAACCTATTTCTGGCTCTCTTGTTCATTTGAATTTTTCACACTGTCCAGTAGGGAAAAATACGCCTTTAAGGTTTTGGTCAGTAAGCACCTTCTCCTGCAGGTTTCTATCAAGCCATGGGAAAAGACTTGCAAAAACTCAGTGCCATCTGACAACTCTGAAACTGCTTTTCTTCCTTGTGAAGGATGCTCACCTCACCATTCCTGTTCCAGTCTGCAACAAAGAACATGGCAGATGCATCTTGGAGCCGACCCTCAGGTCTGCTGAACAGAAGCCTGGCATCCCATAAAAAGCTTTAGGCATGTGGAAATCAGGCCTCAAAAAAGGACAGCTTCTCCCAGTAGCCTGAGCTCTGTGTGCTCTGTTCACACATGACCATTTTGAAAGAAAAATAGACACTATAAAGAAAGATGATATGTACATAAGTAAAATCCAGCTGAAAACAGTCTTAAACTACCCTGCCCATCACTTTGCTGTTTCAAATAGCTGATCAGAGCTAATGATGAGCACAGAATAGAAAAAAACTACAGAAGAACCATTATTCTTCCTTTCTACCACCACAGCTCCCCTCTGCCAATTTACCTAAGACATCTATGTGCACTAAACCTTTTTGTAGTCTGACTAAGAGTTAACAGATATTTAGGTATCTTTTGATATAAGATGTCTGTCCCCATGAGTTTTCTGGAAAGCATCCTGGAATATAAAATAGCACGAGCAAGCTTTCCTTCCACACCTTGGAAGAAATTAGATAGCAGAGAAGACAGCCAATTACCAAAGCTGTTTTAAGTGTAACAGCTACCAACCAAAGCAACAGAATTTGGTATGGAACACTACAACAATACAAAAGGAAGAGACAACACCCTAGTAGCCTACCTGAAAATAGTCAAATAAGTATCACAGTTTGTACTGTGCCTCTCTCTCAAACAGGAGAGCCTGGTGTAAACTCCCTAAGTTACATTTCCCTTTTTGAGAGATCTAGAGCAAAAGCAGCAGAAAGGAAACTGAAATTAACCCCGAGTGCATCCACCCTGCAAACAGGCTAGAACCTTAAATTACAGCCTTCCCTTCCATCCTATTCAGGGAGAACACAGTGGTGATTTTTAATTGAGATTAAATCAGAAAATATATACAAGAGACCAGAGTAGCAATTCCAGTAGATGTTTCTTGCTAGTATCCAGTTTGAGTGGACAAAAAAATCAGAAACCACTGTTTTAGATGGAGGGATGGATAGGATTAAGTATCAACAGACATTCTGCTTGATCATTGTGTAAAAGGAAATAAACCAGCTACATCCTAAGATATTTTCATGACTTTACAGCTACTAAGATACAGTCCTCTCCACCACAGCTGGAGCTGGCACTGGGAGTTTCCAGAAATCCACCAAGTCAATCCAATAGCAAAGAACAGAAGAAAGCATTGATGAAATTAGAGAATAGAGGGGGGGAAAAACCCTTTTAGAAAGAGACATACATGAGTACAATACCAGGCAGGCAGTTGGGTACCATCCTAACATCACTCTATTGGATTTAAGCGGAAGCTTTCAGCCTTGCTACCACCTTTGAACTGTTTCAGACAAACTTGATATTAACCAAGTATCCACGTCCTACTCTTTTCCTAAAGTTTTGGAAGAAGTCCAAGATAAATTAAGCCCATTATACACACACTTTCTTGTTGCATTAATGAAAGTGTAGCTAGATTGTCTCTTTTGAAGTGTATGTAACAACCATGAAGACCCATTAACTGTTAGTGCAAGACTTGTTTTATGCTAATATTTAGAATTCAAAGATGAACTAGTAATTAATACTGCTCTTCCCCTCCCCTCTGCACTCCATGTGGCATGGATATTAGTGTCCTCTGGGCACTTCAAGCCATGCATCATTATAATTTCAACTTGAAGTCAAGAGGGAATTATACTAACTATGTAATAACATACTTTAATTATTGTTCTAAACACAGAACACCTGCATGCACTCTCTTTTGTATTGGAAATATGCATACTAAGAAGGTAAGCAAATACATAAAAAAACCAGATATGGCCCCAAGTTCTATGTATGCAAAGTCCCCAGGAACAGAGAGTTGAATTTTAATTTAACCTTTTAAAATAATGTTAGCTGTTGATAGCACTGCAATCTTTCCCTTTGTTTTTGAAAAAGCAAATGCCCACAAAACCAATTACAGCTAATGAGCCTGGGGATGCCTTGCCTTAGGAAGAGGAGAGGCCCACACTCAACCACTGCTCCTAAGGGAGCAGAGATTGCAGCACTGTTTGTCCGAGTCCTCTTCAATTCTCTCATCAGTCCTACCCAACTGAGTCGCCTCTAGAGCCACTTGGGCAGCAGCAGCCACAGCTCAGAGAGGACATGAAGCAAAGCCTGCACTGGCCCACAGTGACAGCAGCAGCTCTAAACAAGAGCCATCACTTTTCTCCAATGGCCTTGGCTCTGAGCACAGGTATCTGCACAGCCTTTTCAACACTGAGAAACACAAATGTCTGTTTTATTGCTACATGAGTCACACACCAGCTTCAATTTGAACTTCCCATTTTCACAAGAGACTTATCAAACAGAGTGTAGATCTGCTCATGGCTAGCAACAGAAGTGTCATTAATCCAGAAAAAAAGAAAAACACACCTAAGCTATCCTTCATTTCTGCCCCAAGCGAAACACCAGCTCAGTTTTCAAATTCTGCACACACTAAAGAGGCTGGCAGGGAAGCAAACAGAAATAAAACACCTTATTTTAGTTCTCCGTAAATTTACAGAAATAAGTTGAGCAGAAAAATAAGAGTCACCATTCTAAGAGTGGGTGCAAGTTCTTTCATGTGGATCAACACATGCAAGGAACTTGAATAAAAGATTAAACAGGGATTACGCACACAGTTAAATATACATGGTAGAGCCAGAGCTTAGCCGTGAAAAAACTAAGTTTATAAATACCTTCCTGAAACAAACACTTCTATCATATTCCAGCAGCAGGACTGAATCTTCTGAACAGTACTTTGTGACTACAGTAAGTCTTTATCACATGTTTGCAGCACCAACCACTACACAGTACTTAATTACTATTAAAAATTAATTGCTTGCAGCAGCAGAGAAGCACAGCATACAACAGCATACGTAGCCCACAGTTCCAAGCTATTTGAACATATGACAAGCAAGGTATGATCAATTCCACCATAACAAAGTACCATCAGAACTTTAATATCCAATCATATCTTTCAGTTTCATGTTAACTGGAGGGAATCTGATGCAGCTTTACATTATTATAATTCAGACAAAACCTACCAATGGGCACACCTTTGGATGGATAGCTTTGTAACAGGGGTAGCAAAGCACATGAAACAGTCTTTGAAAGCAAGCACCTACCCTGTAAATTTACTCCAAGCATGTAAATTAAGAATGCTTCTCTACTTTTTCCCCTTCTCCTCCCACTGATACGGATCTGGAAGCTGTGAAAGGGAGACTATGTCAGCAAGTCTTCAAATTTATTTCATTGTTGACCCCTAGGTACTGCTCTGGTGGGTAACAACATTACAGCTTTCCTGAGAAGGATGAGTATCAATGGAGAACAGAACAAAGCCATGGAAAGCAGGCCAACATTAAAAAAAAGCCTGAGAGTAATTTTGTTAGTCCAAACCTGCAGCCAGAACTCCAGAGTATGTCCTAGTGACCACTTTACAGTTTCAGCACTTCATTTGCCACTGACTCCCTGCTGTTCCTACTTCTCTAGATTCCTTGGCAAGCTGAAGCTTCACAGAGCACCAAATCTCGAAAATCAATCCTGATGGCTTGGGGACAAACAAATTACCATGGATAGCAAGCTGTCACAAGCCAAGGCTATCTCTCCTGTCAGCTAAAGCTTATTTTGTTTACCTTACATTTGCAGTGATCTGGGAGTAGATATGAGCAGCTTGAGAAGTTCTCCTGACATGCAGCAGTCTGTACTTCTGCCTAAGCCCTGTGACAATTAATGTTCTGACAGTGCTCAGTCCAGCCCAGGACACACAGTGCTAGAAAATGGGAATCTGAATTGAGGAAATCAACCTCTGAGGAATTGCCACCAGCCTGGTCCAGGGAACCACTTCACCCTTCACCTCTTGCAGAACAAGAGATGTGTGGTTTATAACTGGGTAGTCACTTCACAACCCTGAAGTTACCACAGCTGAACAGCAAACATCAGAAGGCACTGCAGGAGCACTAAATATTTGACAGCCAACACCTTGCATGTCTGTGCAAGCCTAAACACTTCATTTTCCCTACTTCCTTCCCTTCCTCACTTTCTGATAGGAGAAAACACCAATATGAGTGGGTGAATCATGGAAAAATACTCTGTTCTACAAAGGTATCCAACAGTCAAATACAACACTAAAATATTTTGGGCCTATATGTAAACATAAGATTTAAACAACAGTTTATAACCAACACAGGGGTGCTATCAAGTCATTGTTATGTGCAAAAACCAGTCATTACTGAGGGGCAGCACGTGGCTATTCTTGCTCTTAACAGTCCAAGTGAGCATGGTCTGACTTTTAGACTTTGCTGATTACGTGTAGCCAGTAAAAATTCCATGTTGTGATGCAAGGAAAACCATGTCATCATACCATAAGAGAGTCAGAACTATCAAAATCATCACTATTTTTTTCTTTTACACAGTGTAAGAGAAAGGAACAGTAACTAAAACTATTAAGGTTACCAGACCAGTGCTATTAAAATTGTCCTCAATCAACAGCAAGAACACCAAATGGTACGAAAAACTGCACACCCTAAAACTTCTACTTCAGTAGATTGACTGAAGATCAATAATTAAGCTATTTAAATATTTCTCAACTTACTGCTTAAAGCACATGTCAATCAAGTCTTCCAAGTATGAACAAGTTCCTTAATTAGAACTTTAGTTCTCCAGCTGGATTCCAGGACCTATTAAATTAAAAGTGTAGATTCTGTCTTAAAGTAGACTGTTGAACTTTACAATGCTATAAACAGAATCATACATATTCAGGGGGAAAAAAAAAAAAGAAAGAGCCCTATTTGATGTTTTAGGTTAGCTGTTAGCTCATACAATAATTAACTATAATTTGCATGAAGGGGTAAGGAAAGCTAGCTCTACCCAAAAGCTACCATTTTTCTACCAACCATAGGATGCTGCATCAATATTAATACTTCCTACTCACTAAGAGTCTGAAAATATAACTTTAAAATTGTATAAATTTTACATGTTTGAAGTTATTTAAGGTGGTATGCTCACAATACCAGAAAACACTGGAGAGACTAGAGACACAGTGGACTATCTCGGACTAGAAGAGGCACTGCAAGAAAAATCTAAATGTTATAATAATCAAATAGTAACATACTAAACAAAGACCACTAGAACACATCCTGTTGGGAACAAGACACATACAATCAGGACTTTCAAGCCCAAAGGAGGATATAAACAGATTGCAGTTTATGTACTAATACTCCAGTCTTATCTCAGATTTAAAAAAAATAAACCGAACAAAAAAAAAAAGTTCAGAGAATGAGCACCTGTGCATCTGTCCAAGGGGCACATAATTGGTTACTCAAGGACTATTAGGCTGTTTCTTAGCAACCTCTGCAAGCTCTAATCAAGTAAGACTAAGATTGTCATTTAGCCTTGAAATGCCTTGCCCCTTCCATCTAATGCAGCATTCTACTGAGGAGCAAACAGTCAATTCGATCACAGATAAAATCCAGGCTTACTGTGTCTTTCAGCTCAGAGTTCTTGTTATCAGAAGATCTTCATGTTAAATATGCTTTTTACACTTTATTTAGCATCTGAAACAGCAACTAACAAAATAAAGATTTCACTTTTCTCCTTTATATACAAATCAAAGGCTAGCTACAGTCCTAAAGGAAAACCCCTGGGAATAGCTTAATAAATGAGCATAAGGTATAGCTCGGCTCTTAAACAAGATTTTATAACTGTAAATCATTCCCCAAATATAATTACAAGAAAAATGGTTAATATCCAAAGCAGCAGTAGAGACTTTTCAGGTAAACAGCAAGCATTTCTCTCAGAGCTGAATGGTATTTAAATCTTTGGTGATGCTGAAATGTGTCTATTATGTTGCACACATTGGATTTCTAAAATTAACTATCCTCAAGCAAAATCTGGCCATCAGACCAGAAAAAAAAAGCCAAAAGCATTAGAGTAAAAAAATAAACTCATCTGCTCAGTCCTAGTCTAGCGTCATTGCTTGTCTGTAGCATCAGTGGACATATGACAGACAGCACTCAATCACTTATGTAGAGCACTGTTTCTTGTACAGTAAGCAAAGGCACCAGAAGTCAGTGGTTAAATCAGGGATGGCCCCCCCTCCCTGACTCAAGATGATCCATCACACCATTCTCCTCAGCTCTCTCCTTCCCCACAGGACTCCCTGGGTGTACAGAGGGGAAGGAGCAGCTCTAAGGGAGTCCCACCACCCTACAGGAGGTAGAAGGTCAGTGCTGCCCAACATAAACAAGCAGAGAGGCTCTCAGCTGCCCACAGGGGTTCATTCCCCAGCCCTGGGACCAGTGATGGGGTGGGGTGGTCAGGCTACACCTCCTGCTCCTGACAGAGCTGAGCAGCTCAAACCCACTGAATGGGCACAGCACACGACCCACAGCAGTCACCTCTGACCAGAGACTGACCCATTTTAGACACCCACTAACCAAAGCCAGAGCAGATTTCTAGCAAAAAGCCCATCCAAAGTTTATCACAGCACAGAAGAGGAAGAGAGTGGTGGAGTTACTGCCAAGGAACAGTAGCAACAACTCTTCAGGTAAGCATCAAGGAGCCAGGAGCCCTGCCAGTATACCCTTACTCCTCACTCCTTGAAGCAGCCTCTCTTTCCTTCCAAACTGATGCTCTCAAGCTTCTCCCAGATCAGAAGATTACTAGCAGCCAGAATTGGAGAGGAACAAGGGAAAGCAAATGGGTGTGCTGGCAGAAAAGGGAGGGTCACTTTGTAGTCTCTGCAGCAGGCCAAGCAGCTCTGAAACAGAGCAGGCAACACCAGCAGGACCCACACACAGAGTTGACAAAACATTGGGCTTGTTTTCAGAAGAGCAGGGAGGGAATTCTGGCACACAACAATCTAAAGCTTCTGCAGATGACTAAGTATATGATGTGATCATAACTGCTTTATGAACTTGGGGTAGTTTTTAAAGTATGTTCATAGCATGTATTTCAGAGCCAACAACTCACACAAAGCAACACCTAGAGGAAAAACAAGTGAAGGAGTCAGACTGTACAAAAAAAAAAGACGAATTCCACTCATCTCACCTACACACAGTGACTCAAAGGCATTGCTCAACACAGGGGTCAGACAGCCACCGGCCCACAGTGGCCAGGACAAAAGTAGTTTTCAAAGTTAATAAACAAAATCACAATTTACCTTACACATCTGTCTCAAATCTCCTTCTCATATAAGAGAAACCTTGTGGTAAAAATATGTATTAACACCAAATACACTAAAAATTTACTACATCATTTTTGGCATTTTTTTACATCCAGAAAATGCAGCTGTTTCACATCATTTATTGTTTGACAAAAGCTTAATTTTTTGCAGCTTTTGTGCTGACAAAAAGGGAACTCCAAAATGAGCTGCACTTGCACAATATAAGCAGTAGCATCAAACACAGAAGGCAGCTTCTGCCACACAAAGCTCCTCAACATCTACACTAACACTTGAACCTCCCAGGATTGCTCAGGCCACCTACAACACAGTGGGAACACAGTCCAGTTAGGCCAAATATCACAAGTCTGATATAACTCAGCCAATTACAGTTTTACCCCAACTATCTTCAAGATAAACCTGACTGTTTAAGATCAAAGCTACAAGTGGTCATGTCTTCAGCAAACCTTTCATATGCAGACTTTTTAAAATGAAAAAACAGCATTTGAAACATCTTCAAACAGCCCAGAGACACTGCAGCAAAGCCTCCCCTGCACTGCAGTGAACCAAACATGTTCTGCTTCTACCTCACCCTCTTCTCCAGCTCACATCCTCTAGTGTAAGAGTAATCCTCATTACTTTAATACCTATTCCATTTTCAGTCAAAGATTTAATGCCCACACCAGCTGTGTGGCTAGGAGTGTAGCATTTCACAGATAGGCTGGCTGGAGCACCTTCTGGAATAAAGATTAGAAAGCTGACAAGAGGTGCACAACCACACCACTCTGAGTGGCTGGAAGGTGAGGAACTTTGTCTGCAACTTTTGACTTCAGCCTCAGTGTTTCCAATAAATAAGCACATGTTTATTTAAGGAAGCTTTCAAGGAGTATAAATAGAAGTGTTCTTTACTATCTGACCATCTCTGTGACATTCAAAAAACCCCCAGAACTTTAAGATATAAAGTTTAAATAGTTAGCAGAATATTGTCCTTTGAGGCATATTTATTTCAAAGACATAAGAAATTCTAGATTTAGTGACATCAATGCATGAAAGATTAAGAGTGCAAAGAGCATTTCTGCTTAAAATTAGAAGACAGATTTCCTATAGTTACATGAAACTTAAGTCTTTAGACTTTCTATTCTGGGCAAGCTGCAAATAGTTGCTGGCACACACAGCATGCCAATAATAAATCCCTTTTTCAAAGGGTGGTTCTGAAGTGGTCACCATTAAGGCCTTGGTTCTTTTTTAGAGGTGACACCTGCAGCTGCTATTGAAATCAACTGGAGTTGTCACAAGCCAGCATTGCTGAAGTCACTCTCTAAAACATCACCCCATTATCTTCTCGTAAGAAAGAGCAAAACAAAACTTGAAAACCACCCTTTGCATTTGTGTCACTTGAGACCAAAGGGATATCATTTTTATAACAAACTATTTCCTCAACCTTTCATTTCTGATCAAAATGGCTTCAAGGCAAATACCATACTGAGCAGGTGGAAGCATATAAATTCCCTGATCTACCTCCCCAAAACTGAGGAAACACACTCATGTTTTCTTATCCACAGCATATTAGCCCATGAGTTGCAACAAGCAGAGGAAGACTTTATGAGCACAAGGACTGCAGGTGTTTTGGCAAAATAAGAAATAGTTTGCCATGGCAGTTCCACTGCAGTCCTGCTGACAAGCCCATCAGACAGAGGCAGTAAGCAGGCAACAAGTTTAGGGGGGGAGAAAAAAAATTTAAAAAAAAATAGTCAAATATAGTCAGCAAAGCCTTTGAGCTGGGGAAAAAAGGCTATGGCAAATAAGACATTAAACATTTATGTAGTTCATCAATATACAGCTATCAACATATACAGCTATTATTTCTTCCATGCTGGTTTCCTGTGCTGACAAGGTGTGAGGCATGCACATTATAACCCATCAACACCAGGTAAATTTTACATTTTGGCATAAGGTCTTGCTCTCACTTCTTATTCCCTGCCCTCAAGTCTTGCTTGGAACTGAGCTTTTGCATGCAATTTCCTTAAAAAGGAGCTTCAGTGGAGCAAAGGACAACTAATTACAGGTAAAGCTTGCTGTGTCTCCCTTGATGTTTCATTTGTCAAATTGCAAACTTTTTCAAGAGAAAACCGTACCTACTGTTCCTCTGGTATAGCAATGACCAAGTACCTTTTCCAGTGCTAAATGGCCTAACTTTAACCTGCCTAATTTAAGCATATCTGCCCCTTGTTGTCATCCAAGCTGACAGGATGCATGTTTACTCTATCAGGGAGCAGAGAGTAATCTAATCCAGGATATTTTCATTACAAAGCCTCAAGATCCTGATCAGAGAGCAGTGATGGCTGGGTTGAGACAGGAGGCAGACCAACTGTGGATCTACCAGCCAAACAAAAATAGACAAGAGCATTTCCTACAGCCAGGCTATCTAGTTCCCTGGAGGCACCAGGGATCTCAGATAATGAGCTTGAAGGCTAGATGTCTTCCAGGGCCTAACCACCTTCATTTTTCAAATTAGGAGGATTGGGAGAGCTTGATGCAGAATCCCACACTTAAGCAGACAACATGTGAAAGTGCCAAGCAGAATGCTGTACCCATTAAGCAATAAAAGCTGTAAGGTCAAGTGTTCCTGCTCAGGTTTTGGCAGGGGAGGGGACGGGTTGCTTTCTAAGAAATTTAACATTTACTGCTGCAGCCAAGTTATCCTCTCAACAGCTTTACATGTTTGATGGTTCACACTGCTGTGTATGTTTTAGATCAAGACTGAACCCCTCCAGGCATTTGGATGAGACTCACATATGGACTGCATAAGGATGAAACTCACACCTAGCCTGGACATTAAAATAATACACATTTTTTGTCCACCTGAAAGTTAACTGTACTTCAGAAGTTTAGAGAGAGCTGCTACAATCACACTTTAAATAGGAAAAAACCTTAAGATAGTCTTAAAAAAAAAAATCAGTTAGTTGCCCAATCCTAGCAGGGAAGGCACCCTTTACCCAAGCCATTTGTGAGGGCTGCCTGAACCTCTACCACCTCTCCTTCAGATAGGTACACAGAGTCCTAGCTAAGCACCAAGGAAAAAGAGAGCTGAAAATGCTTGTTTCTGCTACTTATCTCNTAGGGATGGCACCCTTTACCCATTTGTGAGGGCTGCCTGAACCTCTACCACCTCTCCTTCAGATAGGTACACAGAGTCCTAGCTAAGCACCAAGGAAAAAGAGAGCTGAAAATGCTTGTTTCTGCTACTTATCTCCAAGGCCCTGAACTCTGAAGTTCACCTGGGGGCTTCAGAATATACAGTACCCATGTCTGCACTGCCTGTCAGTCACACCAGGATCTCAAAAACAGAGGGGCTGAGAGGAGCTAATGATGCATACTGTAATACATGATTTCAACATCCACAACTAGTCAGAACAATTCCTCTATATGACTAATTAACTGAAGTAATGGATGCCATACCAATATTTATGGTACAGGAAAAACTGTGAATTCCCTGAGGGAAAAACAGGGTGGAGAGAAAAACCACACACAACTCCATTTCATGCCATCTTGCAGAGGAGTACAAGAAATGGTTCCACATAACCCATCCTGCAGAACAACTAACTTTAAGGCATCATCTTCAGAAGCAACCTTCAACTAACCCCAAATTTAAAATTCTGCCAATAACCTAACTGGTATTGATATGTATTGTTGTGCCAGGTATTTCTGAAGCTTCAGTGTCTGAACAAACAGCTTCGTGCTGGGGAAAAAAAATGCTCAAGACTAACAAGCCTAAACTGTAACTGATCAGAATCAGTGCTTCAAAGCTACTTGAATTCTTTTGTCGTTTTTGTTTTAAAGTTGCACATAAATTTTAATTGCATCATTTGTTTGTTAACAATCTCAAACAAGCATTAAGCTTCAAGTTTTACAGCAGGAGGCAAAGAAAAAAATGTGAGGTAGGTGGGTGAAGAAGACAGCTGTATTGTTCTAGTTGTTCCTCAGCCTCTCCCACTGCCAGATTTCTGTGGATGATGTATCCCAAGGTAGCAATTTTAAGAACTTTTTGGCAATATCCCAAGTTCCCTCTTACAAATCAGAGATCAGACTAATGATATCCAAAAAAAGGACAGGAAATAGGAATAAACTGGATAACTGACACTGTTTCAAACACTGGAAGTTGCTGAACTCTGGTACTGCAGCTTTACAGAAGAGATACTCATTCAGATTTCAGAGCAGAATTTCACTTCATAAAACTGAAAAAAGGGAAACCAGTAAAACAAAACAAATCACTTTTCAAAAAACGAGTTGCTCTACAGCTAGCTCAGGACACTGCAATATCAGACAGACTTCAAGAAAACCCCCCTCAAGCAATTTAAACATTATCACATTAGTCTCTAAGTGAGGGAGCTATCATTCAGATGAGGTTCAGTAAGAACTCTGCATATACTCATGCTGTTTTTCATTAGTGAGGGGCTTCTTAGACTTAAAAATTCAAGCTAGAAATACTGGAGTAGGTCCTTTGCTCACTGCCAACACCAAAGCAAATTTGTTTCATACGTGAAGGACACAATTTCCAATTCTCTTTACTCTTCCTCCTTCCCAGAATATTAAAGAAACAGTAACTTCACTACTGTTGCATAGCAAAAATAAAAATCACATGAAAAGATTATATTCACATTGTTGTTTCTCATTCGCAAACTTGAATAGAGAACGGATATTATTGGAGAATAATTTTGAAGTTACCCCAGGGAACTGAAACCTAACCCAGGAACTCAGTCTACTTCAAAAACCCCTTGTGAGAAACTTGCACTACAATTAAGCCTCTCACTACAATTAAGTCTACACAGCTTATGTACACAGCTCTGACAAAGATGCTGTGTTCCCCATCACCAGACTGAACACCCAGAATCCAAGATCCAACTACAACATCCAGGAGGGACTTCTTTCCATAGGTGCATCCACAGACTGTTTTAAGTACAACTACTCCACAGCTTATTTTTAGAACCGAGGGTGGGCTGGGAGAGTACTCGGTAAACCTTCCAAAAATCAGCTAACCACCCACTAGACTGCAGTGGCACTGTTTAATTAAATTACAGGCTGCTTTGCAACAGCTGCAAGAAAAAATGGTGGGCAAGCCCCCCCAAAAAATGAGTATTTCAATTCCCTTAAAATGCTGGAGGGCAAAGGTACAAGAAACAGCAGCAGACACGGCAGTGTATGCTGGAGACTGTGTTCATTCACCTGCCAGAGGTAGGTCAAACAGGCCTTACTTAGGACTGGGTGAGCACAGAGCAACAATATCCGGCAGCTGCAAGGTAAGAATGTGCTTATTCCAACAGAGAAAAATTCAAAGAAGGCTGGGCTTAGGGACCTGCAGAGCAAGGATTATCAAACTCTCCTCGTGTTTCAAGTAGCAATACTAGAAACTGGCGAAATAAAAGTGTGAGTTAGGTTACCTTTACTTCCTCATGCAGATAACATATAAAGTTTGAGGTGCTAATGTTACTGAAATCTCCTGCTGGAGAGTTTACGATTTCATCCAGTCTGTATTAAACGGCCAATAAAGAGGAGAAAGAATCCTAATTTTCCCTTTGATCTTATAGCTTAAGAGCACATTTCCAAATACCCTGGTTTTATGGTATTGCCCATACCCGTTAATGGGAACATTTCCAAGTTCAACAGGGCACAGGACCAACAAAGGCCATCAAAACACCCCAACCTGGCAACCAGAACTTAAGTGTAAGGAAAAATGCATCTGTTGGACCTTTTCCTTTTCTAAAAGCATTTAACTGCAGCGAACTCCCTACCTTCAAATAGCAGGCAGCCCTTAATTTGAGGGGCATGAGCATCAGGTTGGAAGGTCCCTGGCAGCACAGAACCTTAAATTACTTATGGGGACTGGTCTCCTGCAGCTTGAAATGCAAGCGAAGCAGTTTTGTCCCTGACTATTCCTAGCAGGCATTCTGCAAGTAACAAAGATCCCACGAGCTACAGACTGAGAGGTCAGCAAGGGCCATTTCATCTGTTAGTCACCAGGTGCCAAACGCAACCCGCAGCTACTGAGGGTTCCGATACGCATCTCCCCGCGAGCTGGGGCTCTGCACCATCCCCATTCCTCAGCGCCTCGCAACTTGCCAGCTTCCACCCCATGGCCCACTTGGAAGGGCTGAGGGCAACAGCTGTGAAACTCCCTGCAGGATCCTACCTGCCTGCAGCCGGGCAGGGAGCCCAGCCTTCCCTCCCTCCCTGCCTCCCGCCGCTCCCCAGCGCTGGGCAACCTCCGCACCCGGCACCCCAAAACCAGGAGGAGGCATCCAGTCCCCAAGGACAGGGGCAACGCAGGCCTGAAGTCCCTGCTGTACCCCGACCCTGGAAGCGTTCAAAGCCAGGCTGGATGGGCCTTTGAGCAACCCGGTCCAGTGGAGGGTGTCCCTGCCCACGGCAGAGCGGGTGGCACGAGGGGGTCTTTAACCCTTCCAACCCAAACCCTTCCGTGTGCGGCGCACAAGGTGGTGGGGGGTGAGACAGCGCACTGCGAGGGCCAGACGCTGAAACCGCCGAGACGCGGAGCGGAGGGCCGGGCGCGGCGGGGCAGCCGCGGGGTCTCGCACACACACACAAGCACACCCACACATACCCTCGCACACACACACCCCCACACCCGCAGAGCCGCTGTCCGCGGGGTCCGGGCCGGGCTCCGGCAGAGCCGAGCGCCGGCGGGGGCGGCCGCAGCCCCGTCCCGATCCGCGCCGCGGGAGCGCGCCGGGAG